>JAQSVV010000060.1:600000-838396 GCA_036375495.1 Agrotis segetum | reverse complement strand
CCTACCCTAGTACTTAGGTGCGCTTTGCGTTGAACTAGAAACATAGCGTCATCGCATAAAAGTATTAGAATGCTCGGGCCAATTTTTAGGTAACTCAAGAGTCTAGAGTCTCAAGAGTCTCGACGCGCAGCTTGGTACGACGCGTAGCTTGGTACTGTAGTGACTTTGTATTCGATTTTGATTTTGTATTAACTTTGGTGGACCCACTCGCGTGTTCTGAGCGTTCCATCTGCCTATTTCTTTGATCTGAGTGATTAGCGACCACTAACGAAGTTTTGCGGACTTTTTGTATAAGTGTCCACTTTTGAGGACCTGATAAATAAACTTCAGCAATTGACTTACATCTATTGCCATTTCTCGACAGGTATCATCAAAAGGCTCTCTAACCGGTGGCTACTTCAACCAGTCCCGTTCTCGCCTCGAGATGCAAAAGACTCGTTCCGAGCTCATGGAACAGATCACCACGCTGGAGCTCGAGCTCAGCACCCTCCGACAGGAGCTCAACAAGACTGAGACCAGCATCAACTCCATCGTGTCCGAGATGCAGAGGACTGAGACCAAACAGGGGAAGGCTAAGTAAGTTTTTTTTTTATAGAAACGTGTTGATTCAAGAACTATCTCTAAAAAACTGACTGATTTTTAAAATATAAAATACCCGGTGTATTCCGTAACAACTTATTTATATGTAATGAGAATGGCAACTGGGGAACTTATGTCGCTAGTATAGCTTGTTCCAAGCATCGTTATTGGTTCAAAGGTACTTCAAAATAGTACTATGTTATTGGTCGGATTAGGACTTAGCTATGGAAGCGCCATCTACAATTAGCTTTGATCGGCCTTCCCCATTAGAAATCGTTCAGCTCATGGCTAAATAATAACAGCTATACAGGCCGATCTTCTGGGTTAAGCCGCGCTTGTCGAGGTTGGTCTGTGGATGGGTGACCAGCTGTCATAGAAAGTTTCCTCCGGGCCTTAGAAAACATGTAAAGCCGTTGGTCCCGGCTGTAGATCATTGAGAGCTGTTACAGAAGCTTTAAAACTGACAACCAGTCTGTTTAGGGTTTCGTATTACCCAGTTACTGGGTTGTGGAGGTCCGATAGGCAGTCGCTCCATGTAAAATACTGATATTAAGCTGCATCTGGTTCGACTGGAAGCCGACTCCGATAAAGCTGGGAAAAGGCAGGCAGATGATGTGAGTTGACACACTAGACCACCCCACTGTTTGTGGTAGATGTCACCATAGTCGTCTGGCTCTAGCTCATGACCACCTACCAGTACTGAGTCTTGTCCCAAATAGTTATTACTGTGTTCTGTTGGTGTGCAGGAGTTTGACTGACTTGTAGGTGGGTTTGCTCCATCTTCGGCTTCATCTTTGCCTCTGAGCTTCATAAAAGATAAGAGCATCCCAGTAATATACAACATGTAACGTAATTAACGCACACCTTCAGACACCCCAATTAGAATTTATGATGTCATAATACATATATAGAATTTTTAATTTAACATGTAAATGCATTATTATTAACTAAATAAATTAGTTATTTTGCAGTAAGGTTTATTTTTCTTTATTTTTTATTGAATGACGGAATTTGTATTAATACAAATAAAATTGCACTTTATGGGGTGGGGTAGCAAGGATAGCAGGATTATGACCATTAACGTACAGCAAGTTCAAAAGTATACGAGGCGGAGCAACGCCTATCGTCCGACTGACGGTTGGTGGCGCCGCCCCACGACGCATTGGGAACTACTTACGCGCAGATATGTCTGCGCGTCCGGTAACGTTCCGTAGCCACGCTATAACTTTAAAGTCTTGTTGCCTTCATTTACGGTCTATCTTTCTTAGTTTGTTTTGACTGTACAGGGGTAATGTGACTATAATTTCCGTAGTTTTAATTATTTTTTATTAAAAATTACCTATATTAAAAATGATAGAAATCGATTCAGTAAACGATTCTGAACAAACTTATTTCAGGATGTGCGTTAATTATGTTACCTTTTGTATATTAAAATAAAATAAAAACTTAAAAAACCTAATTGAAATCACTTCACTCGTTTAGAGCTTATGCCATAAAGTTATATCGACAGCTATCGCTAATAAAAACTTCTATTCAGGGACATATTCGACAAAGTGAAAGCCGATATTCGTCTGATGAAAGAAGAACTGGCTTCAATAGAAAGGTTCCGCGGTCCCAAGGAACGTTCGCTGGCGCAGTGTCGCTCCAGTCTGGAAGCCATGCAGGCCACTAAGGAAGGACTTGAGTCTGAACTGCATCAGGTAAGCATCAATAACATATAGAAATTGTGACTTTGGCCGACTGTTTTTAAGCGATTCAAGTTACGAATTACTTCTGCACTGGGGGTGTGTTTAGTTGTTTACAAACATTTAAATACCCAAACAGCCATAACTAAAACTTGCGATACGCAGCGCTGCAGTTGATCGTTACGCTAAATGACCGTAGAAGAAATTTTAGAAAATTAACAGAATTTCGTCATTTTCAGAACTTTCACCGTCGTATTGCAAACATACACTCTTGATCACAGCTTCAGTTGAAGTTCTCTTGAAGGAAAAATTCATATAGAAATGTTCATACATTTTTTGAATTCCGCCGGTTGCGAATACTACGTACCCAACGTAAGCGCTACCTAAGCGGGCTTAAATGAAATCCCACTAGCAGCTGAATTTTTTTTTTCCTCAAAAATCATATTTATGATGCGCGCTCTAATAATAATTAAACTCTTGAACATACTAAATTACTCATAAGCCGCGTACAGACATCGCGAGGCGTGCGACACGAATGGTTCGTCTCGCATGCCTCGGGCTGTGTGGACGTGTGTGCTCACAGTGAGCATTCGCGCCATACGATCGTTGCGAACGCCGCCTCAGTACGAGCCGTGCGCTCCGGACAGGTGTTGTTTGCTTGCTCAGCTTGAGCATGTTTCGTTCGGGACGCACGTATAAATGTACCATCGTATGCCTCAGGTTGAGGCATGCGAGACGAACCATTCATGTCGCACGCCTCGCGATATCTGTACGCGGCTATAAAGTTATATATATTTTTTAAATTTAAACGCAATAACGCCTGCGTCGCTTCTTCGCAAAGAATTTTTTTTTTTAAAGAAACGAAAAATTCCCTGCTCGCAACAAAAAATTTTTCGTTTCTTTAAAAAAAAAATATCTTTGCAAATTACTCTTGTTACCCAACAGGAATTAATGGAGCAACTATCAACTGCCGACCAAGGCAAGGTGGACGAACTGAACGACGCGATCCGACGTCTGACACAGGAGAACAAAGAGGCCTTCAGTGCTAGGATGAACTTAGAAGCTACTAAGAACAAGCTTGAGAATCTGCTCACTAATAACTTGATTAGGTGAGTTTTCAAAATAAGGTTTTATATTGAGAAATTGCTTCCTATGATGATTTTTGGAACGAAGTTCCTTATCGCGTGTTGTGAAAGGGGGCTAGAGGGAAAAATTCTTACGAAAAGTTGGCACGACACTTTTTTCCCTCGCCCCGCACCTCGCGCCTGCACCCCGCGCCCCGTACCCCTCACTCAACCTCCGTTCCTCGTGACTCTTGTCGTATTGCGGCGTGCACATGTTTCTCTGTCTCTCTCTCTCTAATAGAAAGCAAACCAGATATTTTCGTTTCGTCTTTCTATTTCGCATTGAACAGTGTGGTGTTGCGACGATTATTTTTGTTAACTTCGTTCCATCCGGGTGTCCCTTGACACCTCTCAAGTTATTTGTTTTTGTGAGTTTGTTGGCTTTCACGACATCATCTTAATAGCTCTTACACACTAAAAATTGACTCAATGGCACGTGAAATGCATGTCGAAGAGGCAAGCGGATAGCGAGTGGTAATCTGAGCTTTTTGGAGTGGTACAGATCCATCTCGTATCGGCCGGAATGTGATTTGCGTGCCGTTATGGGCCTACCACACGCACTAGCTTCACCACAGTTTTGCCTGCGCAAGCCCAACATGCGCGTACTTGTATGTGTGTGTGGTTGGGCGTTCAGTGTTGCCGACCTCGTATTGTTCTTTCATGCGAGAAGCTTGCGCAGGAAGAACTGTGGTTAAGCTTATGCGTATGCTTGGCCCAAAAGAGAGCATCGATTCAAAGATTGCTATCCCCAAAAAACCTTAAATATTTTAAAACACCTTTTGTAGCTACGATGCCTTATGTAAAGCCACAGTAAAACTTATTGAACTCCATTTTGTCTCCATATTCACCAAAACAAAAAAACTTGAGAGGTGTCAAGGGACACCCGGATGGAACGAAGTTACTCAGTATACACTCAACAAAAATAATCGTCGCGACTACACTCCACTCCACTCTTTGAGCTCAAGCACCCTTTCGCAAGGCGCGATATGGAACTTCGTTCCAAAAGGTGTCGTGACAACTTTTCGTAAGAATTTTTTCCGTCTAGCCCCCTTTTACAATGCGCGATAAGGAACTTTGTTCCAAAAAGAAATAGTTACGAATTCTTAACTCCTTATCCAACAGACGTAAAGACGAGTTAGTACAAGCACTTCAAGAGATCTCAGTAGAGGATCGTAAGCGTCGCCTAGCGAACAGTAAGGCAGACCTCGCGGCCACTGAGAAACGAATCAAACAGATCAACAAGGAGTTAGAAGAGGTCGAGAGGAAGGTACAGGCCGCTGTCAAGAACGAAAAGGCACTCAAATTGGAGCTTGATAAGTGGAGGAATAAGGTATGTTTTTGATTGATATTTTAGTAAGACAATCTGTCTCTTCTCCTCGAATATAAAAATGGATCGCAAAATGTGTTGCTAAGCTCATAACTCGAAAGCGGCTTGGACCAATTCGGCTACTTCTTTTTTTGTTGTGTTTGTAACCATCAGCGCCAGGTTTTACGAAAATCATCATGTCCACCCGTGGGAAGTCGGGACAGGCCGCTAGTAAATAAAAAGTGCTGAATTTTGTGTCAAACATTGGACTACTGGTGGCCTTCCATAACGTATTAAAGCGAGAGTAACTCCAGTGTGGGAACGAGATGATGCTATACGACTTGTATAGCTCTGTCACTTTCACTCGCCGGAACAAGCCTGGTTTTGAGACGTAATACTCCCCCTGGTCTTTGTCATACTGCATCATTCCTCGTTTGAATGAATATTTATTGCTTATTATCGTCAATGATAATGTAATGGTATAATGTGTATGAAAGAAGCCCTAGCAGGATTTTTTAAGCTTTTGTGAAGTAAATAAACGGAATCGTCAAAATTAGTTCCTCTTTCGTACTCTAGAACCACTTTTTCATTTAACATTTATAATAAACACCGTAAATACTTCAAATACACTGTAGGTAAAATAAAATACATCTTCATCAAATATAGTTTAGGTCAATCTTTATTTTTCCACTTCTAAATGTCCTTTATAATTTTGACTTGGAAGTTTACCGATAACAACAATTATTATTCTTAGGAAAAAGAAGCTCAAGACAAAATGGAAGAAGATGCTAAAGGCTTAGAAAAAATGGCGTCCAAAGAAGTGTTGCTACAGGAGAAAATACAAGAATCTCTGGATAAGATAGCGGCGCTGGGCACACTGCCCAATGCGCCGGAGTTGCACGCCAAGTATCAGAAGATGTCATTGAAACAGGTAAAGATATCATTATTTATTACAGCTTGGCAAAAAACAATAGAAAACCGGAATTCACCACTGTGCTCTCGCTAACAGCACTTTGAATGATTTTATTTTGCTATTTTTGACTTATCACGTTAGTTTTATGGCATAATAATAAATCAAACAAACCTGCGTTCTTTGTTTACATCAAATATCAAAGATTTTAAATGTTGTCAACAAACAAAAAGATTAGTTCCGTTTCAATCCGTTCTGGCCAAGCTGTACATAGAAACTTTGCCATTTTATTTTCAAGTAAGGATTTCCTAAACTGTAACATTTTCCACACAAAAAAACCTACCAAACGAAAAAAAAAAGAAAAGAGATTTATTGACGCACAGGGCAGAACAAACAAAATATATGAAGAAAAATTTTAATGTGTTTTTCATATCTATTATTAGTTTTTAAGTATTTGTTGTTTTAGCGGCTACTGAAAAACAACTGTTAAACTAACTATCATGGTTCATGAGATACAGCCTGGCGACAGATAGACGGACGGACAGTGGAATCTTAGTGATAGGTCCCCATTTTACCCTTTGTTTTATATTAATTGCTCTTTCCTCTGCAGCTTTTCAAAGAGCTTGAAAAAGCGAATCAGCATCTGAAGAAGTACAACCACGTTAACAAGAAGGCATTGGATCAGTTCATCAGCTTCTCGGAACAAAAGGAAAAGTTGTACAAGAGGAAAGAAGAGCTCGATATTGGGTATGTATAGTTTCAACATTCATCAATGTTCGCTTTTTTTTTTTACGTTGCACTATTATCAAATGAGTCCTCCAACCCCGGGCAGGGCG
Organism: Agrotis segetum; assembly: GCA_036375495.1. NCBI lineage: Eukaryota > Metazoa > Arthropoda > Insecta > Lepidoptera > Noctuidae > Agrotis > Agrotis segetum. Next base: position 831,956 of record JAQSVV010000060.1, on the reverse strand, counting down.
GGAGGGACTGTCAGACTTGTACTGACTAAAATCCACGGTGTCCTTCGGTAGCCCTTTGTGTGCCGGAGTCGCGGTATACGTATGTCCCGCAACCCCGGCAGGACTGTGGCCCTCTAGAGGGGGGCCCCGTCATTATGCTGACGCTCTTTGAGGCGCGCGTGGGACACAACGCGCCGTCGACCCGGGCATGGTCCATGGTCGGGCAGCGAGTTGCCCTTTACTCGCCGCCCGCATTCCCGCGATCAATGTTCGCTTAAGGTGAAGCAAGTCAACATTTTTTCCATAGAAACTTCGTTTGGGTTTTACTCCACTATTTGACAAGGTACATCCAAAGTTAATCATGGTATCGTTTTGTCTCATTATTAATTTTGTCTGTACGGAAGCAGAATTTTGAAATAACAAGCCATTAAAAAGTTACCGAGCTTCTAAAGATTCGTTTTTATTACTAATTTTAACACAACTTTAGGCGTAAATTAGAAATTAAAGAAGCATCGAATTTCCAAAACAAAGTCCGTACCGACCGTACAGCACATTTATCGAAGAATTTCATAAATTTTATTCGAAATTGATTGATGCAGTGGTTTTTTCATAAAACCCTTTTTCCAAAGGCCGTTTCGTATTTTTTTACGTGCGCCTTTTACTCTGAATGATCGTGCATCTTGTTTTCCCCTGTTTTCTCCACGGAGGGATGACGCTCGCGGACACATGAACAATATGGCTAGATTTCAGGTGAAATATCATGGTTTTTGACCATGCCTGCCAGTGAGTTCGAGCTCGCGAGTAGCGTGCAGTATTTATTCTCCTATAAGAATAAATATTCACGACTTAAACAAGTTTCATCCCTTTGCTTAGATCACTTACAATAGTGATCATCAACTGAGTCCTCCCACCCCGGGCAGGGAGGGGGGGGGGGGTGACTGTCAGACACGTACTGACTAAAATCTACGATGTCCTTCAATAGCCCTTTACGTTCCAGGGTCACGGTAATTCGTTAGTCTCGCAACCATAGTAATCTAAGAATAGGGATGAAACTTGTCTGACTCATAATTCTAAATATGAACGAAAAAGCCCCTTGCTTGTTTCAGCTAAGTAAATGCTTATTAGAAAATCCATCAACAGAAACAAAATTAAGTAAAATTAGGAATTAAATTTTATGAGAATTGCCACATTCGCAAAATGCCTTTTTGCTAAAATAATGCCACTCGTATAATGTGAAGTTCTCGGAATATCACAGCTCTTATCAGCTTATTTGTTTTTATTTTAACGTTTATTATGTGTTTTTATTTCAGTTTTCATTTTATATTAAAATAAATAGAAATGATTATGGCTTCTTGCTATATGGCATTTTGAAAATGTGACAATTTGAGAGTAGTAAAGTAAGTTTGTGAATGTGGCATTCCGCGCCAAATCATAAAGAATGAATTAGTTTTATTAACATTTGTTTTAATAAATCACAGATTCTCGCCAAAACAATTTGGTACCATTTCAAAGTTTCAAATTTGTTTTAAATTTATCGATTCTTGTGATAATTTTACTGTAAACACAATCAACAGCATCTGTGGCGTAAACATAGTCTATATGAGTGAAATCTTCTAAAAAGTTCGTCTCAATTACATTTACTAGATTTTGTTTTAGTATTATAACATCTTTTGGATTCGACAACCAGTCTTTAGGACTATAAAATAACACCACAGGCACTGTTATTTTACTTAAATCATAGTCAGGCGGCGTACTTCGTCCATAAGTCATCATATTGATTTCGGTACCAAAGTCATACCGACAGAACCGCTGCGATTCCACCAACTGTCCGTAATGCACGAACTGCAACGTAGACGAACCACTAGGCCAGTGCCCTAATATAACTGACAAAAAATTATTGTTCACTTTATTCTCGTATCCCGATAACGAGAAAAATATATTATCACATTTTCCAGGAAACACACTACACACAAACGATGATATTTTCTTAAATCCATCCATTCCTGTTGCATAACTGTTGAAACTTGATAGCATGAATCCAAGTAAACTGTGAGCGGGTGAAAACATTCTGATTATCGGACTTTCGACGTGGCCCATCCAGGCTACTGGCGCTAGCGAAAACATTATTCTAATCTTGTTGTTGTATTCGGGCTTCATCGAGCAAAGAACGTAGCCGATTGTAGTGCCTTGTGAATGTCCGATGTAGTAGAGGCTGCGGTGTGCTGTCTTTGTGAGGATGTAGTCGATCATGGCGGAAAGGTCGTAGATCGCAATCTGTTCCCACGTGTACTCCCAATATTCGTTCGAGGTGTAATTCATAGCGACGTGCGCGTGACCGTACTTGTTACCACGAGTGTTGCCCATCCAGACATCATATCCTTTGTCGGCAAGCACGTACCCCAAACCTTTATTAGGTCCCATTAACAACCAGCTGTCAGAAGTTTCGAGAATACCATGCATGAGAAACACGACCGGCTTGATTCTTCCATCTTGGCGGTTTGGAATTCTGTGAATGTTTAAGATGTATCCGTCGTTCGTAATCACCGTGTGTTCTTCAAGAGGATATCGATATTTTCGTGCCAGTTGTGTGATATTCAGACGAGCGTCCTCTGGAACGTATATCTCATGTGTTATACCGACAATGTTCTCCAAGAAGTTCCATATACTGTGATCTTCGTGGGCTGCGGATAAACTGCAGATTAACAGTAGCAAATATATGTACATTTTATCAGTTCTCTGGCGAGTGCTGCGCGTCTGTTCGTGACACAATGTGATCTGAGATATATATACACATTGCTCTAAACCCTTTGTTGTTGAACTTCACCCCATTGTTAATTGCTATTAGGCTTGACACAGATTTTATTTAGATTTGTGGTTCGTGTCAACTTCTTAATTAAGTATCGATGTTCGGTTCACACTTAATCTTCAAAACCCACCAAGAATTTATAATTATCTTTCTCTTGAAAATATTGGGAACGATAATCCTGACTTATAATTTTCTTAACAATATTTAAATGTCACGAAATTCACTTGAACTTAACAAATCGATTTGTATTGAATCGAAACGTTACCCAAAGATTAAAAAGTGATAAAGGAACACCCAAACTTGCGCGACGAACATGCTTGCACGACGGCATGGAAATGTGAGTTATATAATTTCGTTTTGATTGCGGTGTCCGCAGGCGAGGCAAGATGTGAATTAATACCTGAATTTTACACCATAGCATGCGAATGTTGAGCGGGTTAATATAATCGTACTTTAAAACTGCCAGTACGTGCTTATCTGAGCATTCAATAGTGCTGAATTATTCGAATTATTACACGTACTGATAAAATATGTAATAGCCTCACTAGAAGTCCTACCTTGCATAAGTTCTTTATCTTAAAGAATAACAGACACCGTCGTACCAAAAAAAAAAAGTTAAACATCTGTTGAACATGAACAGCCTTACTACAAAAACTTTATCTGTTGAACACTTGTTTAAAAAAAGTGTGACTGCAAAACGGACCTTATTTCAACGTCATAATCTGACATTTTTTTTGACAAGTGTTCAACAGACGTTTTGGATAAATTTTATGCAAAAAAGTGCAAAAGAACCCTTATATCAATCTTAAATGCCGTTTTGCAGTTGACCTTTTTTTGACAAGTGTTTAACTTTTGTTAAGCAGGGCTGCGTTTAAATCCTTTATCCAGTTTAAATTTATACTGACTAAATGTCAAACACCCCGTTTAAGTACACCGAGAGGTGAAAAATGATACCAATTAAAATTTAATCTGCCCCGTTTACGGTCGTCCGCTGGTCTATGTTTTTACTAAATGGAAGAAATTTTTGCGACCTTTTTACCACGCAAAATTTTATCCTGCTGTCAGATTGACATTAAGTTTTGTTGTTTTGCTCGATTCTTGCCGTAAAAACGAATATTATTTTTATTTTAGAGAGTGAATATTATTTTTGGATTATGGATTTATAATACACCGGCAAATTGATTATTTGTTCAATGAATTGAGCTGTCAATTGAATTTGACAACTAACATTGACAGAAACTTATGACTCCGTTTAGCGAACCCTCGCCAGTTTAATTTTTTTCCGGCGAAATACGGCCGAAGGATTTAAACGCACCCCAGGATAATGTTTTTTTAACATGGCTCATTTTTATGTAGTGTTTTTAATAGGAACTAATTGTAGTCACTATGAATTATTCATAATTTGAAAATAACACGTCATTTTAATGCCATGAACACAAATATAAATATCAGACGTGACGTAATATTTCATGCATGTAATTTTTTTACCCACAGAGGCGAGAAAATTCGCGAGCTCATCGAAACTCTAGAACACAGAAAGTTGGAGGCCATACAGTTTACGTTCAAACAAGTATGCAAGAACTTTACCGAGGTGTTCAAGAAACTGGTACCGCAAGGTAGAGGCAGTCTCATCATGAGGGTCACCACTGATGATGGACAGGAACCCACTCCCGAAGTAAGTCTGAGGGTATCTAAGGGCCACATAATTATTAGGGTTATTCGATTTGGCTGTGTTTAATGAGCAGCTTATAGTCATCTAGAAGTAATGGCGGCACGTTTGGTGCAGTGGCTAAGTAATTGGACTGCTGCGCTGTGTGTCGCGGGTTCGATCCCCACACCGATCAAATATTAATTGTATGATCTGCAAGTAGTTGCTCCGGGTCTGGGTGTTTGTGTATGTGAGTTTTTATGTTTGTAAACGCATCCACGATCCAGGAGAAATTCCTAGTGTGTGTCAAAGTTAAAAAAAAAAGAAAAAAAAGTCATCTGTTCATTTGTGTCGTGCTGGAGAATCTCATCTCCTTCACGCATGCCGCCTCCTCCTTTGCTGCTTCGCAAGAAGAGGTGACTGTTGCCATTCCCCTTGCTCCGTAACATGGCCTGCACGAGTGTCGGACGCGAGAGATCGCCGATCGCCTATCGCCTCCTTCAGGAAACGGCGTTGCTTCGCCCAACAATTTTATTATTACCTATTGGGCTGATTTTCTGATATAGTCAGATAACTTTTATCTGAGGAATAAAAATAACGGTTTGACATATTTTCTATAGTTAGGCTGTCAAAACGCCATTTTTATTCCTCAGATAAAAGTTATCCTCTGCATATGATAAGATAGACTCGAAGAAAATGTCCCAGGGCATTAAGTCCTCCTTTGCAGCGTTTTTATTATACATATATCAATACCTATATTATTATGTAGTTGAAGTTATAAAAAAAATAATTGTAAATAATTAACCAGTGTAATTATAATATGGAGTATTGAAACACAAGGTATTTCAGCTTTGTTTGTAATACTATTTCATTCAACTACTACTACTATGCTCTTCATGAAACCAAGAACTCGTCGTTATCACAAATGCATAGCGCGTAAAATTTTAAATCGTTATAAAATCGATAAAATTTCTTTTGTAATACATTTCTGCATGCCTGTGTGCATTGTATATTATGTACTAGCATTATGAAAACATGCCGATTATTTGTCGAATGTAAAAACATAAACATTACGATTGTTTCACGCAGCGAAACGTGTGAAGTATTAAATTATCAAATATGACATAGGTACTTATTTGTATTATGAATTCCGATGTGAACAATTATGATAGAAAGTAAAACAAAATTTCTTTATAATAATAATAATGTAGTTACTAACCGCCTAAAGAAAAAGATGTTAGTCGAGGCTCTTACTAAGTCAAGATTTATTTAACAAGATTACTAGCTGTTTCCCCCGCTTTTCGACCCCTATTGATCGTAAGGATGTCATATTCCTTCCTCGATAAACGGACTATCCAGCACATATATTTTCAATTCGGACCAGTAGTTCCTGAGATTAGCGCATTCAACCGAACAAACTTTTCAGCTTTATAATATTAAGTATAGATTTTGGGTTGAGATATCTGGGAGGAGCGGAAGGCACTGTCAGACTGAATAAATCCCACCTTTTTCTCCCCCTTCAATGCCCTTTCCGGGGTTACTCGGGGCACATTGTCATGTATTGTTATCAACTTCGTTTAGTACTGAATGCAGTATTTAATTATGATTTCCAGCGTTCAAAAGCAGATCCGTTCGCGGGCGTCGGGATCAAGGTATCTTTCACAGGCGGCGAGGGTGACATGAGGGAGATGAACCAACTATCTGGAGGACAGAAGTCTCTGGTCGCTCTGGCTCTTATCTTCGCCATACAGAAGTGCGATCCCGCCCCGTTCTACTTGTTTGACGAAATTGATCAGGTGAGTTAAAATCTCATTATTTTGGGGTTTGTAATAAAGGATTCATCATCATCATCATCATCTCAGCCGTAGGACGTCCACTGCTGAACATAGGCTTCCCTTTTGATTTCCACTTATACCGGTTGGAAGCGACCTGCATCCACCGTCTTCCGGCGACCTTTACAAGGTCGTCTGTCCACCTTGCTGGTGGACGTCATACGCTGCGCTTGCTAGTCCGTGGTCTCCACTCTAGTACTTTTCGACACCATCGGCCATCGGCTCTGCGAGCAATATGGCCTGCCCATAAAGGATTAGCATATCCTAATAAGACATTTAAGAAAAATAGATAAACAGCCTCTTTATTCATCATGGCAGACGTCAAAGTTACTTCTTGCTCATAGCGCTGACTTCGATTTATTTGTGTCGTTAACCAACTAAAAAAGTTAACACTTGAACTACGAAAATCACCCTTACTATAATACTACGAAATAAAGGTTTTCTTTTTCAACAAAACCCTATATTCCTTGTTTGATTTGGTCATGGATTGGCAGCTCAGTGTCGAGAGATTCATTGCCGTTATAAAATAGTTTCTTGGCATGCGGTTGCCTGTGGGTAGATAAATTCAAGAAACAAACGCTTCTAGTTCTATCCCATCACGACATGAGCAAGAAGGCTTATTGGAACGTAATCAGTACCCTTAGCACGAATTTTCAGTATTTGAGACGTAAACTGGAACTTTGACGATTTTCAAGGAAAAAATTAGTTCCTTCTTCGCACACCAGAGGTGCTGTTCCATTTTTTCATACTAGAAACACTGTAAATACTGTAAAATAAAAGAGTGAAAATTCGTGCTAAGTGAAGAGTACTTACATTTACATAATAAAAGTCAACAACCGAAAACCATTCCCAGCATTACAATCAAGTATCACTTATCACATCGAAAGCCCATGTTTATTGTTTAACTATAACATTGATCGAATTAGTTTTTAAATATAACAATATAATGTTTCTCACAGGCCTTAGACGCACAGCATCGTAAAGCAATCGCGAACATGATTCACGAGTTGTCATCATCTGCTCAGTTCATCACCACTACATTCAGGCCGGAGTTATTAGAACACGCGCACAAATTCTACGGCGTCAAGTTCAGGAACAAAGTGTCCCACGTTGAGTGTGTCACGCAAGAAGAAGCTAGAGACTTTGTCGAAGACAGCGCTACTCATGCTTAAGGCTGGACCAAGTGCAAAAGTAGGTATTTCTAGAAGTGGACTGAAGACAAATACATTAGTGAATAAGCGTTGGTGTGCATTGCAGAGTAAGGTTGTATACACAGAAAATAATGCTACAGTGGGACGTTTCACGAAAACTTCGGCTCAGATGGCGCTACCACCGCATGATGTCACTTACTTTAAGGCTGAGCGCAGACTTGAGTCACAACTGTTTTAAGACAGTCTTGTCTAACATAGACAAGTCTGTCTTAAAACATAAACAAAACTGTTTTGTCTACGACACGCCGCTCACCTGAAACAAAACTGTTCAGTGTCAGACTTGTCGCTGTGCAGTTCTTGTGTCTATTAGACAATATTGTCTATGAGACGTTTTGTTTTAAGTGTGCGCATCTTCATGGTTTTTGTAAAGCAATAGTCTGTCTTAAAACTGTTTTGACTCAAGTCTGCGGTCAGCCTAACTTGACATACTCTACACCACAGATAATAAAACTCCACACTCGAAGCTACAATTGAACGTCGTTTACGTTATGCGCTTGTAGCGCCACTGGCGGTTAAAACTCGCAGTGAAACCCCTATACCGTATGATACGCCTGTACTCCACAGGATATTGATGACGATGCCAAAATAACTCATTTATGGGTCGACTCTGTATAGATTAACATCAAGACGCTTAGATGACATGGATGATCACATTTACACAGTAAAAAGGTACAACTAAAGTTGATGCCTCAAACGCGAGCGCTTTAAATAAGTATTTACCTACCGTGCCTAATGTTTTATCTGCACACCGCCTCACAGAAAATGTTGTATTTGAAAGGATATTAGGTGACGCTGAGTTTTTATAACATGTTTTATATAATATTCATATTCATTTTGTATAGTTCACAACAGCGCGTCTAAAATCGCCACTTTATCAACTTTCCTCATAACATTATTTTTATTGTGATAAAAATTCGAAACATGGAAATATTCTATTCTATTGCAGAAACAAAGAGGATAATTAATAAAATACAATTATAGCAACATTGATAAAGTGGCGATTTCCGACTCGCTCGTCTGCTCCTACGATACCGACAAATAAGTGAAATATGGCCTTATAAAACAGTAAGTTGTTTTATTAGTTTTAATACAAATAATATAATGTCACTTGAGTGATAAAGTAAACCACATGATCCAGCTAAAGATGGTGCATGTATAATTTAATAATTTCGTATTTCATTTACATTCCGGTCGCCGAGAGAACGTGATTCTGTAAAATTCTCAGTAATTCTTCGTGAAACACCTTGTATCAGAAGGCATTATCACGACGCGGGCGGTCGCTTTAAACTTTAAAATGATCTTTATTTTATTCCTATAAAGTTGCTGCTGTCAAATATAAAAAGTATCTGTGAAAGAAGTGTTTTATATCCAAATTATTTCTGAATTAATCGATTAGTATGGATAAGTTTGATTTATTATTTAAATGCAGTGTTCTATTTTGCAAAACGTGGCTTTTGTTTATTTGTTGTCCTAGTAAAACAGGAAAAAGACTGAAGCAATGCTATCAAGCTCATTGGACGGTTAATAATTCCATATTCATATTTATGGTCAACTAAAAACAATGTAAGTCCCAAGGCATTGAGTGTAATTTTCTCGTTATTCTGTATAATTATTTAACTTAATTTTACGTCGACATAGATTCAAGCAAATTAATATTTAAGTACTTTTTTTAGCAGCGCTATGTACTGTTACATGTTAATGTTTTACGATGTGTTGAGTGATTTAAAGACTATTCTATAGTTATAATATAACTAGTTCAATAGGACGAACATGACTAGTGTAAAATATTACTTGATTAAATTAGTCTTTTTTGACATACAATCCTAAAGGGTGTTTTTTTTTTATCTTCAACCAGTTTCTTGATTAGACATTTCAATTATTTCCTCACTCATAGTACCTTTAATATTTCATATAAACTTGGATTCTTGATTGATATCAATAATCTTGTGCCCTCCTCCCAATTTATTTTGGGTTCGTCACGACTTGAAAAATAATAAATAAACAACAGCGTTATAAAATTTCAATCAGGACTAAAGCAAAATAAATAAAAAAAAAAATTGAAAAAAGAAAGTTTTCGGTACTTAATTATATATTTTTATTTTAAATTTAAATCTTTAGAGTATAAAGTTTAGACCATCGTCGATTACACATAATATATTGTCTTTGAAAATAAACTATTGCTTCGTGCTTAACACTTAATAATTATGTAGGTATATAATAGAATAATATTATTTTCTACACTTTGGAAAACAATACAACAGTAGATAGACATTTATTTATAATACAAATGTTTACAATACATTTCCAAAATAAAAAAAATACAATACCTTGGCGCCAATACATTAACAAGGTCGGCCAATCTTAAGAACAAAAAAAATTATAACTTTTTTCCAAAAAACAATATAAAGCAAAAACATCCGCTTATTTCTGCATCGCTTTAGATTAGACCATACAAGTATTTTATTTAAATAAACTTTTCCATTCTAAGGATTTTAAATAATCAAATAAAAGAATAACAAGACATACACACAATAACATTAGAAAAATAATTCACGCACATTTATATTTAATTGTTTGTAAACTGTACTCCAAGTTCATCAATCATTGACATTCCTATTCTTATTTGAAATGCATTGTAAACATTTATTGCATTATAAGTAGCATGGATAAACAATCCATTTGTAAAGTAGATGAAATTATCTATTAATAATCTTTTTTTGGTTATATTGTATTGGATATCAGCCTGTCACAAATATGAATCGGCAGGCAGTAATTCAAAAGAAATATAATTTCAAATTATAACAGAAAAAATAAACATTACGGAAAAATAAATTTTATCATCTTCGATAATATCACATAATATTATCGAAGATGATAAAATTTATTTTTCCGTGACCAATGAGAATTATCGCCGATGTGGCCGAAACCACAATTGGCCCATCTATAAATAACACAGATTAGGTCGGTTTTCTGCAATTGATATGTTTGAAAGATTGAGATGAATTGCAACCTACTACTTGATTTATTGTAACACAAACGCTTCCTGAAAAATTAAGTACATTTTGTAAACTCGATAGTCATTATAATTAAATCTTAACATTATTTGGCGACATCCTCTGATCTGTATAATGTCCAAAGTTGTTCATAGCCTATATCGTATAATTTTGGGAACCATTGAGTCCTTAAATTTTTATACGCACCTTTTTTGTAGAAAGAAAACAACGAAATCGTAAGAAGTTAGGAATGGAATGAAGAATTTGAAACTTAGCTCCTATTCGCTCGAGCACTTTTGGGCGTTAAAAAGTGTCGAAATACGATATAATTCACACGACAGCTCTTTTTTAACGGCCGTAAAAAAAGCGCTCGTGCGAACGGGGCTTACGAGCATGATCGCGATAGCTCGGTTGACAAGTGTCTGGTGCACATAATCGGAAGATCGCAGGTTCATATCCTACTTCTAGCCGAATTTTTCTTCCTACAAAAAAGGTACAAGTTTATTTTAGTATCATCTAATAAATAATAATTATGGAATCACTCCAGAATTTCAAATATTATGCTAGGAGTAATTTTGCCTTAATTTTAGATTTAAGGTGATTCATACATGTTAGCCGAGAAGGGAATACTAAGCCGAATTGCCATCTACGAGTATGTATGGCTTTGAGAAAATTAAAGATTACATTTAAACATTCCAGCTTTTTCTTGGGGCATGACACAATATCCCAACCTTATCTTGAGGCGTGACGGAGAATACCAATAGGTTAAATAAAACCTCAATATCACAGGAATGTTTTTACGAGTTATTTATAACTTTACTGCTTTATATGCAATACTGCTTTTCGACTTAGTAGCTATCCCATTGTGTTAATTATTATAATATCAGGGCAAACGTACCCGCACTTATAAGGAATACATTTTGTCTTAATTGTAAAGATATAAAAATCTACTTTGTCATACACACGAAGAATTCATAATACTCGTCTCTCGAACTAAGAAGGCACAGTCACACAAATTGTTATTAATTTTATTAATACTCGATGTGTTATAGTTAGCAGTTTATAACATATTCTGCATTATTATAATTCACTGGCAATATTTATAGCACAAAATAATATAAAATTATTTTCTTTACGACCGTCTGGTTGAGTGAGCAAGCCGTTTATAGAATCAGACTGTCACGACCAAGCTTATTTCCAATCATAAAATATGTTGTTACAGTAAATATGTCCGCCGACTGATTAATACATTCAAAAAGGTGGTCTTACATAGCTAGTAAGTTTAATTACGATCCCTCTTAGAATGAAAAATAAAATTGATCAGTAAGACACTTATCCATATATTATTAGTTATTACCCAGTAAAGATCACAAGACAAAACACACGAAACGCTTTAAACTTGCATCATGAAGGAAGATATTTTTGACATAAGACTTTACGAACTATAACCGCTATAATCGTCTGAGAGGCACCGCGTACGGAGAGTTCCAGTCTCTCTCGAAGACTTCTTGCAGATCTTTCCGGATGTCTCTGGTGTAGTTCTGGAAGTTTCCATCGCCGCTCTGGTCCTGGAACACGAAGGCGACGCCGGCCGTGCTGGTGAAGTAGTCGCCCGACCAGTTGGACGTGCCGATGTACGCAGTACGGTCCGTCACCATGTACTTGTTGTGATTCACTCGCGCGTACGGAATCTTGTCTTGTTCTGGCGTTGAGGGGACCACGAAGCGTTTCTGTAATCAAAGGTACTTCATTTAATACATATTCTCTTCTATAACAGTCAGTTCAAATCTGACTCCCTTCTGGCCTGCCTTGGGTGGGAGGACTCATTTGTGTGTGACTCATGATTTAACCACGCTAAACAAAAAAGGGGAGTGAATAGGGTACATTCTGGGTGAGTATATCTAATATCTTTAAACGAGCAATTCTTGTATATTTATATATAATCAGGATCTCGGAAACGGCTCGTAGGATTTTCATGAAAGTTACAGATTAGGGGTTTTTCGGCTCAAGGAATCGATTTATCAAGGTTCCAGGTTCGAGAAAAGCTCGGTTCCCAAGATATAGACATTTTAAAAACCGAGCAAAGCTCGGTCAACCAGTATTTAACATCAACTGAGTACGTTTCCAAACACCCCTTCTACTGGAAAATCCCAGGCTAACATTGTGTACAATAATATAGGTATAAGTCAACAGAAGAGATACGAACCACTTGTAAGTCGACTCTCGGGTAAGCCTGCGATAAGTCTGTGAGTGACCTCAAGAAGTAGTCTTCGGCAGGCGCCGAGTGCTTCCACCAGCTGATGAGCAGCTTCACCTTCACTTTGTTCTCGAGCGCTGCCTTGCGGATCGCGTCATCTATATTAGGCCAGAACCTGGACAAGAAAGTTGATAATTATTTTTTCAAATAAACTTATTTTCTTCTATTTCTTTTTCTATTTTCGGGTCTTTTCTAACAGACTTGATTTTCTTACATATTGTTTTTTTTTTTAAAAAACGTACCCACACTAGGGATTTCTCCTGAGTGTCGTGGATGCGTTTACAAACATATAAACTCATATACACAAACGCTCAGAGCCGAAACAACTAGGTACTTGTGGATCATACAAATAATTGCTACGATCGAACCCGCGACACGCAGCGCAGCAGTCTGCTGAGACACTTCGTTAGCTGTGCCGTCATGAATACAAAAATGTTCCAATATTGTAACAATTCGGAAGATTCATCCGGAAGTCCATCAGAAGGTATTTTAGAGTTGGGTAGACGTAGGACTGTTAGATGTGAACGATGACTATTGACTAGAAAAAATGGAATATTTACCTAGCCTACGGAAAACACTCGATTTGCGACCTTCAAATAGTAAAGTACAAAATGACACACAAAATATGCTTCAAACGCAAAAGGAAAACGAAGGAACAGGCTGGAAGTTAATTCAGTATGAGTCTGACAGTCCTTTCTACTCCAATCAGGGCACAATCACCACAAAAAAGGGGGCACTGTTACAGATAAGAATTTAAAGAAAAAAATCTCATAAACAATGTGTATTACTTACGACATTTTGTGCGTAAAAGTACACATGGGCTCGTACTCCATGACGGAGATATACACGAATTGCTCAGCTGACTCAATGATAGACACGATGGCGCTGCCGTCGTCAGTGCGCCCGGCAGGGCTGAACGGCGGCGGAGAACTCTGGAGGAAAGAAAAACTAATGGTAGAAACCTTTGAATAATAACGGTAGTCCCCCAAAAACACAACTTACCTGGTCCTTAATTAACCGATATCACTTGCTATTGTCTTAATAGGCTAGTTGCCTAAAAAATGTAATTAGTCCGTCTTTTAGATTATTCAAAAATAAGGGACACGTATTTTTTATACAAATAAAAAGTCATTTTTGGTCTAATTTACAAAAATTAGACCAAAAATGACAAAGATATAGCCTATCAAAGTTACGTGTGACGTCACGATGCGTGGCATTTTTCGCACAGAGTGACGTCACAGGTAACTTAAATAGGCTATTATCTTTGTTCTTTTTTGTTTAATCGAAAAAAGAAAAAATACGTGTCCAATATTTTTTTATAATCTAAAATACGGACTAGATAGAATGTTATTATTTTGACCCTGGAAACTACCCTATTATCTATCATGTTTTGAAAACCCTAATAGTAGATTATTAACCAAGGGCTGTATGACATCAATTGCATACGAGGTTTTTAATGGAGGAATTAACCCGAGTATGCAATTGATGCTTACGCCCGAGATAAATACTCTGCTTTACATATCGATTGTGAGGTAAGTAAACTAGTGACCGACCGAAATTTCGGTTTCGGTTTCGGTTTCGGCCGGTTTCGGCCAAAAAATCTAGTTTCGGCCTTAGTTTCGGTTTCGGCCAAAATGTAGCCGAAACTTTCGGCCCCGCCGAAACTCAAGTGTTCGTTCAGTAAAATTCATAGCTAACACGTGCTTACTCGCCAGAAGGGCCGGGGCCGAGGCCCCGGCTCAATTTGCCACCGTCCATTTAATCGTGAGTTGAGGTTATGTTTTTGAGTTTACTGCCAAGAGTAAGTCTTGTTTATTCATGTCATAATAAAATGTATTTGTTAAGTACGTTAATGATTTAAAAACTTATTAATTGAAATTAGGATTAGGCGGTATTCGAAACATAATTAAGTTAACGGTTTCTTCTTTGAAATAATGCATTTTTTTTCAACTCAGTAATTTCGTAATGCTAAATTAATATAGTGCCATTGTTGAGACTTCAAATCTAGTGAAACATTGGAAACCTTACTAGTAACACTATCAAATGGTGTAATAATACAGTTTGTGATTTTTCCAAAATCCAATGACGCAGTTTTAGTTTTCGGCAAAATCGGTCTCGAGACTCCATTCAACGTTTTTCGATATTCCTCTTAGGCAAGAATATAGCCGTTGAAAAATTCGCCCTGTATATTTGACACTTTTTCTTATTGTGTTAATAATATAAAAAAAAACAATAAATTTCAGAAAAAAATCGAAATTTTAAATGTTTTAAAAAGATTCGGTTTCGGTTTCGGTTTCGGCCGAAACTGAGAACAAGGCCGAAGGTTCGGTTTCGGTTTCGGTTTCGGCTGAAATATCAGTTTCGGTCGGACACTAAAGTAAACAACAAGACGGCAGGTTTCAATGAACATTTATTAAGAAGAAAAAAATGTGTATTTAATTAAAATTAATAGTAAAATTATTACAATTTGTAAGAGATATGGTCACGTTCTTTTTAGGTATATTTATAGTTTGAATATGAGTTTGTGATGATAAGACTTGAGTTTGGGTGACTTGAGGTTCACTTGGTTAATAATCTACTATTGAAAAAGAACTCAAACAAGAAAATGAATTATTTTGGCGATGCTTTCGCGCCTACTAGTAGACTGCCTTTTTTTTTCACGCACGCAAGCGCGTCAAATCTTGCTGGCCAGTTTGATTTTTAAATCGATTTCATCTAACATACGATGTGGAAACAAATAGTTCCATATTTAAAATAAAATCTTTATAAAATAAAATGTCTAGATTCCGATTCGAGTAATTAATCGATACCGAGAAAAAAAAAAAGGTTGCACTCCAGGAGTGCCGGTAGAAGTGAAAACTTTTTTGTTACTATGTTTTATTTTTAATTTGAATGACGTCTTACTCATTTTCGATCAGGGTCACGTGACCCTGACGCGAGTTTTGGTCACGTGACCCTGACGCGAGTTTTAAATTTTTTACCCATTACAGAAAAAGTGTACAACGCCGCTAAAGAAGTTTTCACTTCAAAAAAAAATAACTTTTCAAAAATATTCTTCGTGCAGTATGAGTACGACAGTTCTTTTTTCAAATTCCAAAACCTATGCTGTAATGATAGTCATACACCCCGGCATTCAGGGGTGTAAGGGTACTTACAGAGCAAGAGATATGTAAAAATATGTAAATACCCATTGGAGTGCCGGTTTTCACTATCGATTTACATTACAGTGCCCAACAAAATGGACCGACACGCCTTCCATGATAAACATCGTCCATTGCTAGCCCTATTAAACACACGCTCTGATAAGCCGTCATACTAATTATATAGGACTCATTCCGGTGCTGGTGTACTTTTGAGAAATCATGTAAAGTAACTAGGTAGGTGTTAAGGAAGTACCGTCAGGGGCGGACCGGCAGTTTATGGGGTCCTGGGGGGGTATTACAACCTCTTAAAACCAGGCTTATTCCTGTGAGCGAATGAGATGGCGCTAGACGACTTGTATAGCTCTGTCACTTTCACTCGCCGGAATAAGCCTGGTTTTAAGACGTTGTAATAGATACCCAGGGCTATAATACTACTTGTTCTAAATTAGTTAATTAAGTATATGTAGGGCCCATATACTTAATTAACTAATTTAGAACCTGATTTTTATT
Organism: Agrotis segetum; assembly: GCA_036375495.1. NCBI lineage: Eukaryota > Metazoa > Arthropoda > Insecta > Lepidoptera > Noctuidae > Agrotis > Agrotis segetum. Next base: position 815,577 of record JAQSVV010000060.1, on the reverse strand, counting down.
AACCGATTCGTTGCGATGTCTAATTTCGCTAACTTCTAGCTGTAGCGTCGAACAAAAATAACGTGACACTGATCAGTACCCAATGCCATACGATTAGATGACACGCATCTGTCTTCAGCCATGCAGAAAAGAAAAAAAATATAATGACCATTTTTTACATGTTCAAAGCTTGAATACTTTTAATTTACATTCGAAATCTAACTTGAACGGCCAGGCACATTGTTAAAAGTGGTTAAATGTGGCAAAATAAGCGTATAATTATGGAAATGGAGGGTAAGTGTCTTTTTAGTACAGGTATGCCAAACCTGCATTTTCTAATAATTTGATAGATTATGAGGAATTAATTCTAAAAATATTGTTTTGGTTTTCCTAATAAGTAACCAACTGTTTAACTTATAAATTAAATTAATGAAAAACTGCCAAGTTTGAATAAATAGATAATATTTAGGTATTCACAAAAAAAAAAACAAGATTAGGTAGTATTCTCCCATATTTTGAAAGGAAACAGGAGGCTTCAGTCAAGCCGTGGGGACAGTACCAAGATAAATAAAACAAAAACTAATATCAACACAAATTATACATTTTCCTATATTATTTTTTCACAAATAATATTTAGTATATAGAAAATCCTTTTGATTTCTGTATTGAATTTAAACAACGACGTTCATACGCCTTCGTCTACGGAAATACCATTTCCACTGCGCACGAGACCACGGATTGAGTAAAACGAACGCCGCCTGTGGTATCATTCTGTTCCAGAACCATGCGTCCATAATATTATCCTCTAAAAACACGATCAAGAAGAGCCACAGCATCGTGCCAGCGTCACACATTAAAGCTGCTCCCACTAACGCCACTACATGACCAATATTTCTTTGAGACATGCTTTTCTTACAACACGACATTACAGATGTAATAACACTTACAAACAAAACAATTTTCAATATTAATATTAAGAATAAAGGATATAATTCTAATAATATCACCTCTCTCTCATGTAAAAGGTAAAGATCTTCCACTATGGCTAGTTTAATGGTAATAGCGAATGTGAATCCATACACGAACAAGGTGACCAGTAGCTTCTCATTGCTTATCTTCACATTCTGAAGTAACACTAGCTTTAAATATGCGAGTAACGAAGACGCTAGTGACCAGCTCATGACTGATAGAAAAAGAATGCCACTGGTGAACGATATTAGAACACTGTCTTCTTCATCGTAAAACGATAAAGCTAAATTTATTAAATGCAGTGTTGCCATCGTGATGTGTTGCACGCTGATGTAGTTGTGAAGAGTCCGCCAACGTGGTAAGATACACCATGTTGTCCAAAGTGCTATAACACACACAATGGACATGATAAATCCTCCTACATGTAATATTGTGTTTGCTAACGAAAAATGTTCGTTACTCATTTTAATATGAATATTAGGTACTCTTCTAGTCTACACGTTGTTTTGATATGCGTCCAGTGTGATTATGATTAGGTACTCCATAAACATTATTTATTAATATCCATTATTTTCATGTACTTCCATGTTAATGAAGTAAAAATAAATATAATACGCTTTGAAATAGTTAATTAAATACACCGATTGATCACCGTGCTACATGCTAATGAACATATTAAATATTAATGAAGAAGAGAAGTTAGTAATTCAAGTAACTTTATATTATATTGTATTATGCCTTATGCAGTCAGTGTACACATGGAGCTATACAAAATCAGTTTGTCTTGGACTCGCTTTATATGATCCTTTCGCACATTGAACGGTCAGCTTATACTAGTTTTGCGAAGCTTGATGTGTAACCGTGTGTACTAACTTAAATAAAACGGACAATATATTTTTACACAAATTATAGCAGCCGTATTAACTTTTCCTTCCAACTTATGATTTGCCGACTTTAAGGTTTTACATAGTCCTATGGAGAAGCAAATCACTTGGTCGAATAACGTCCTTATTAATTGAATCCTTCGTGTCTGTTGTGTTGTAAATCTTTGCTAATATAATCTGTGAACGCTCTCTTCCGTGTGTCTATGGATCCGACCGAAAAAAGTAACAAAGTTCGTGCTCATGTGAATCAATACAAGAAATAAAATAACTGTACCTAAACGTAAATAGTTTTATTAACATGGTGTCAGAAGAAACAACGACACTTGTATCGTGTCGTCGTGGCAGCATTGTTTAAGAAAAGCTTGTGAAGGTTGTGAAGCAAAAGGCGTGGTGGTGAAACAAACAAAATGGCCACCAATTCCGAATTGACCAAAATAATGGAAAAGCAATGCGAAATTCTGAAACTTATGCAAACGCAATTGCAAATGCAAGGGTCTTCAGGGGGAACTCGTGTGAGTGTTCCATGGCCTGCGCCTCTGGATGTGGAATCTGCGGATCCAGGAGAAGCCTTAGATTTTTTCAAAACCACGTGGTTGAACTACGCTACAGCCACAGGTCTGAAGGAAGAACAAAGACCTACACTTCTTATTAATGCTATAGGTCATGCTGCCATGAAAAAGTATATGCACTTCGGCCTAGACGCTATAGATATGAAAAGCGAGGCAAAGATATTTGAGAAGCTTGAGGAAAAGATTAGGAAGAAGCGCAACATAATCTACAGCCGATACTTGTTCAACAAAAGATCACAATCAGAGGACGAAGACATAGATACCTATATAATGGAATTAAGAAAATTAATCAAAACTTGCGGATACAGTACAGACACAATTGATGAAATGCTACGTGACAGAATTGTGGTGGGTATTAGAAATCCGGAAATTAAAAAAGAGTTGTTACGGATAGATCAACTGGATCTCACCCAAACTATTAATATTTGCAAATCAGCCGAAGCAACAACGGAACAACTTCAGAATTTGTGTTCCGAACAAGTGGCAAAACTTCATAAAATTGACAAAAAACAGACAAGAACTGACAACAGACCATTACTGTGCAAGTTTTGTGGAGAGAAACATGTATTCAAAAAGAAAATTTGTCCGGCTTGGGGAAAAAGATGTGAAAATTGTCAAGGTAGGAATCATTCAAAAAAAGTATGTAAGAAAACCAAAATGGTAAAAGAATTACTTAAAGAAGACTCTGAGGAAGAAACCAGTGATAACAGTATTTATATATCTAAAATCAGGACAAATCGACACTCTGGCCACAAGGAAGTAGAACTCTGTTTGAAGTTCAATAACAACTGGTTAAATGTATTCTGTACGTTGGATACTGGAGCTCATGTTTGTGTCTTAGGTGCCAAACAATACAAGAAATTATGTGGCAGTGACTGCCTGAAACATTTGCACCCTACTGATCTTAAATTAAAATGCTTTAATGAAACCGACATAGAGACATTAGGTGTAACTGAGGTTGAATGTATTTATAAAAACAAAAAGTTTGTTATTAATTTTCATGTTGTGAATGTCAGTCATCAACCCCTATTATCAGAGTCTGCTTGTGTTGCTTTAGGCTTAATAAAATACTGTAACATGGTATCAGAGGGCCGTGGTAGTGCTGAGGTAGCACAAAATATCATAAACAAATATCCAGATGTGTTTGAAGGATATGGCGAGCTACCAGGACTTGTAGATTTGGAAATTGATGAAAATGTTCCACCTCGCATTCAACCAGCACGTCGAGTACCCATGGCACTTCGTGCACCTCTTAAAGAAGAGCTGGACAGGTTAGTAAAAAATAATATTATTGTTAAAGAAGAGTCTCATACTGATTGGGTTAATAATATATTAATTGTTCGTAAAGGCAAAAAATTTCGTATCTGCTTAGACCCTATCCCATTGAATAAGGCTCTCAAAAGGCCACATTTTCAGTTTACAACACTGGAAGAAATTTTACTAGAAATTGGAAAAGCTAAAGTTTTTAGCACAGTGGATGCTTTAAAAGGATTTTGGTACCGGTGGTTAAGGCTCCCCTTTGGTATTTCTTCTGCGCCAGAAATCTTCCAACAAAAGCTATTGTCAACCTTACACGGTCTTAAAGGCATTGAAGTAATGGCTGATGACATTTTAATATATGGGGTAGGCGATACAATGGAGGAGGCAATAAAAAACCATAATGTTAACTTAGAAAACCTTTTAATGAGACTCCGAGAAAATAATTGCAAACTTAATAAGGACAAATTAAATTTATTACAGAAATCAGTGAAATTTTATGGTCATGTATTGACTGATGCTGGCCTGAAGGTTGATGAGGAGAAAATCACAGCTATCAAGAACATAGCAATACCTACAAACCCCAAGGATGTATTAAGGCTGCTAGGAATGGTAACATATTTGAGTAAATTTATTAAAAACTTAAGTTTAAAAGTCACTTCTTTACGAGCATTAACAAAGAAAAATGCTATATGGCAATGGACAGAAAAGGAACAGTTAGAATTTGATCAGATTATTTCATCTTTATCTAGTCTACCAACCCTTAAGTATTATGATATGAATAAACCCTTAATAATAGAATGTGATGCCAGCAGCATGGGACTTGGAGCAGCTCTTTATCAGGATAATGAGGTTGTAGCTTTTGCTTCTAGAACTTTAACCAATACGGAAAAAAGATACGCCCAAATCGAAAAAGAAATGCTAGCTGTGGTTTTCGCTTGTTCAAGATTTAGTCAATACATAACTGCAAATACAAATACAAAGACGGATCATAAACCTTTGATAAATATTTTTAAGAAACCATTAGTTGAAGCTCCAAAAAGATTGCAACTTATGTTAATGATCCTTCAAAGATATGATTTAAAAATAGAGTTTTTGTGTGGCAAAAATAACTTTGTGGCAGATGCACTTTCAAGAGCCCCCACACCAATACAGGATGACTCTCATTCTTTTAATAATGCTAAACAAATCTTTGAAATTATTAGTAAACATTCTTCAGCAAAATATCTTAAGGTCTCAAACAAGATAATAGAGATAATAAAAAAGGAAATGGAGAATGATCCAGAGTGTCAAGAGCTCAAAAAGTACATTGTAAATAGATTTCCAGATTATATTTCAGATATGCCTGAAAATCTCAGATGGTTTTATAAATTTGCCTCTGATCTATCTATTCAGGGAGACACAATATTTAGAAATGATCAGATTTTAATTCCAAAGTGCATGAGAAACCACATGTTGTCAAAAATTCATAAAAGTCACAATGGTGTTGCTAGCTCAATTAAATTAGCTAAGCAAAATGTTTTTTGGCCAGGCATGTCTGAAGATATAAAAAACTATGTAGAGAAATGTAGAATTTGCGCAAAATATTCTCCATCCCAAACTAGATTCCCAATGTTATCTCATGACATACCTATGTATCCCTTTCAGTACATCTCCATGGATGTGTTCAATGTAAAGCTAGATTCACAGTCTCTCAACTTTCTTATAACTGCTGATCATTACTCAAACTTTTATGAAATCGATAAATTAAAAAAATTATCTTCTACTGAAGTTATTAATATATGTAAAAAAAACTTTGCAAGATATGGTATACCACAAAGAGTATGTACTGATGGAGCTACTAATTTTGTTAACAGAGAATTTGCTATGTTTGCTGAGGAATGGGACTTCATCCATGTAACTTCCTCGCCACATTACCCTCAGTCTAATGGAATTGCTGAAGCTACAGTAAAGTCTGCAAAGAAACTTGTTCTTAAATCATATGAAGCTGGTGAAGATTTTTGGATATCTCTGTTACACCAGAGAAATGTGCCAAGTAGTGGAGATGACTGTAGCCCTGCTCAAAAATTCCTATCTAGAAAAACTAGGACTCTAATGCCATGTATATCAGATTAACTTATTCCTGCGTTGATGACTGACATTCCAAAAAAAAATCAAAGGTAAAAGGGACAAAAGTAAATACTACTATGATAAAAAATGTAAAAAATCTTTTTCTTTAAATATTGGTCAGAATGTGGCGGTGCAATTAAGTCCTGAAAACACCAACACATGGAAATTAGGATTTGTTGTAGAAAAAGTTAATGAAAGGTCATTTATAGTGAATGTAGATGGTGTTAAATATAGACGAGACCTAATACATATAAAGCCATATGAAGGGATCCCTAAAGAAAATGTTATTACAAACAAAGATAAAGAAAAGAAGAAAACTGTTACATTGGATAATTTTGATAATAAAAATGCTGATTATGGCTGCGAACTTGTTCTTGACAACATTGTAAATGAACACTCGGAAGTTAACCAGGATCCAGCGTCAACTCAAAATAATTATAACACTAGACCTATAAGGTCGAAATGTTTACCAGTAAAATTAAACGACTACTCACTATACTAAATACTTATTGATTAGATAATAGAAATACTGTATTAACCTGTACCTTCAAAATTTGCTAACGCTTTCTGTTTTGTATGTATAACATAGCTAAATTTATTTTATAAGAGAAACAATTTATGTACCTAACTTTATTGTAAACAGAGAGGATGTTGTGTTGTAAATCTTTGCTAATATAATCTGTGAACGCTCTCTTCCGTGTGTCTATGGATCCGACCGAAAAAAGTAACAAAGTTCGTGCTCATGTGAATCAATTCAAGAAATAAAATAACTGTACCTAAACGTAAATAGTTTTATTAACAGTGTCTACACAACCATATTCATTCTTCTTCGTCGATTGAAGTACCATTTCCAGTGCGCACGGGAGGATGCGTTGAAAAGCAAGAAAAGTGTTTGTGGTATCAAACGTAGGAAATACCAGAAACCCATGAACGTGTTGTTAGAGAGGGGGGTGACACTTAATAATAACCAAACCGCGGTACCAGTGTCACATATTAAAGCCACTCCGACTAATGACAACACATGTCTAAAATTCCTCGTCGAAATTGTCTTTTTACAGCAGGACATTACTGACATAATTATTCTAATGAACAAAACTATCATAAGCGTTATAATTAGTAACACGAAAAATAATATTACAATCTCCCGTAAGAAGAAGTCAATGTTGTAAACATATTTTGTCACAAGGGTTGTTATTTGGATGGTGAAAGTTAATCCATACACGAATACTGACACTTTTAATTTGTCATTACATAATGTATCATTGCAAAGAAGCACAAGTTTGAAGTACGCAAGAATTGTTGATGAGAATGACCAAATTATTGACACCAGCATCAACAAATCACTTGATACCAACACGTACACAAAGTTATATTCTGAGATAAACCAAGGAGCGCACAACTGTAGGGCGCCTGTAGTAATCTGGTTAACACTGATGTAATTTTGAAGACTGCGCCATCGTGGCATCACACACCATGTAGTCCACAATGCTATTGCACATAAAATAGAAAACCAAGGTGCAACCGTTGATAGAGTTAGTAAAAGATCCATCGCTTCTATAATAGTAGTAGTAAATACTGTTTTGATCAAAACTAAAAAAAGTAACGGTTATATTATTTTAATTAATTGGTAGTTTTTATCTAATCAACGATACTATATTATTTAATGAATAAGGTTTAATTTTAAAATCCATACAGGATGATTCTTTATACTGCAGAAGTTGAATAGTAAAATCAATAAAACACCAACCAATAATAATTATTATTTTAAACTATCAATCTATCTAATAAAATGTATGAACGGTACGCACCTAACTTTAGAACGGCTGGGTGGACAGATTTGGATAATAATTTTTACATGTTAGTGCCGTATGGAATGACACATGTTTCGAATTTTTGGATTTAGGTCATGATGGTTTCCTCATGAAGATGTCCTTCACCATTTTGGAAGCGAACGAAGATAAAAACGACAAATTAAGAAGTCTTACAGGGTCTATCTGTTAAATATGTTATGATGAAAAGTTTCCAATGTCTGCTACAGCTTTTGCACAACTTTTGTGAGATGTGAACAAGTTATCATCGATATAGGTACAAACAATTTTATTAAGAGTAAAAAGTCACGTCCCTTTATATGGGCTATAACTTTCTATTTGTTTTAATTAACACTATCGCCCATTTACAGTTAAACAGTACTGATAAACGGCAATTAGAGATTTTTAAAACAAAAATGGAAATATAGCGGCGATTGGTTGAAAATGTTGAATAATAAACAAATCACTGAATTATATTTTTACAATGAAAAGGAAGTCACTCTTATAATTGGAGCTTCAATTTCTACAATATGTTGCGTCGTTTTATGGATGATATGGTGTTTCTTGACTCACTGGAGAACTCTTCACAACTATATCGCTGTGAACCAGATTACAGTGGGAGCCCTGCATTTAATCAGTTTACTCTTAATTAAATTAAGTAAGAAAAAATACCGTTACATTTTCGAGTTCACAACTGACTTCTTTTTTATGGCGACTTTGGTTTGGTCCCTATCGTCGTCACTACTGGCCTATTTGAAACTAGTGTTAGTACATAAACTGAAATTAAATGGTGAGAAAGTGAATGTTACTGTTTTCGTGTATGGTGTAACTCTAGTGAACCAAATGATAACTATGTTTGTGAATCAGATATTTTATTACAATGCAGATGGAAGACAGTTGACGGTCTTACAATTCTGTCCTCTAGTGTTTATGATAACGGTTATTTTAGTGCTTTTTATCAGCGTGGTTGTGTCTGTAATGTCGTGCTGCAAGAAGAAAATTTCCAAAAGAAACGTGAAGCATGTATTGTCTTTGATTGGAGTGGCCATCCTATGTGACACTGGAACTGTGTTATTTTTGTTAGTATACCTTATTCCTAAGGCTGCGGAAGGTCATTATAAAAGCATTTCATATATAATATTTCATTTAAAGTATCATAAAATAGAAACAGCAAAAGTATGGTTTACGTTGAGACTGGTGCCACAGACACTATTCGTAGTTTTTAATGCGTCATCAAGAAATGTATGGGAATTGTATTTTAGACGGCAGGAACGCCTTAGAGCTGTTGTTTAGGTTTTTTCAAGAAACAAAAGGAAAAAGGGTTTTCATCAGAAGACGAGAACACCTCATTAGGATGTTCTAATGAATAACTTTTGAAGCAAGACGCAACTTGAATTATTGAGATGGGATTGGTGCTTGTGGAAAATGCTTGCTGAATACCGTAGAGTATTTTAAAAAGACATTCTTATAATAACTGGCTGCAAAGTTGATTCCTGTACGAGGTCATGCCCCACCATTGATGAGGAGAAGGATATTAATATGGGTTTATCAGTAAATAAAGATTACTTGAAAGAAGAAATGTGTCATGAGAAGGCAATACTGTAAAAGCCAATAGGAAAACCTGTAGCATATTTTATTAATTGCTATTAAATGTAGTGTTAGATTCTAATAATATTTATCATTTGTTATGCCTTAGCATTTATATTCTGTTTGTTGTTTACAACTTATATTTAAAACCTATTTTATTTAAGACTTAGGAGAAATCTATTAAAATTTGTTAATATTAATTCAGACATTTAATTATTTTTTTGGCCTTAATTTAGTTTCTCGGTATGAACTAAACATCTAGGTACCTATTGTAATATATCTAGGTACAAAGAAAACTAGGCACCGCTTTAACACGCCGAGTCAGTTTGAGCAAGGTTACCGGATGGCAACCATAGTTCAATGTAGGTGACTTTCAACTTGGAACTTCAAATTTTCAAGTACTTCGCTACACGGTCGTAATTTCTATCGAAGCAGAGTAGCTCACGTACAAACAAAATATTCCGGACCCCCTTGTATCATAATTACAGTTGCGTGCAAGAAGAGTCAGGTCATGCATACTTGAGTATTATTATACATGACTGTGTTAACAGCCAACAAACAAGCGTCTAAAGTGGGTAGTAAACGAAAGGGAAGATCAAGTTTCTATTTTTAAAATTAGAAACTTCTTTGAAAGTAACGCTCTCTGCTATGTAACGATCATTCAGGTAAAGCGGGGTCGAGTAGTTTACGATACAAATGACGATCTTGTGACGATCAGTCTGACTCTGTACCCTTAGCACGAATTTTCAGTATTTGAGACGTAAAGTAAACTGGAACTTTGACAATTTCAAATTGACAATTTTTAAGGAAAAAATTAGTTCCTGCTTCGCACACCAGAGGCGCTGTTCCATTTTTCCATACAAAAAACGCTATAAATATAGTAAAGTAAAAGAGTGAAAATTCGTGCTAAGGGTACACTTTGCCAGAGTAAGGCTCACCGCCCACTGGTGTTTTTTGTAAAGATTCGCAGACGAACAAAAGTTGCCGACATAGCCCTACGAACTAACAAATTAAAGTGGCAGTAGGCAGGCCACGTAGCACGCAGAACTGATGACCGATGGGGCCGTTAAGATTCTCGAATGGAGACCACGCACCGGCAAGCGCAGATTAGGACGTAGACCCACAAGTAACCAGGCGATCTGGTGAAGACCACAGAATCGAGCTGGATTCAAGCCGCTTCCAACAGGTTTTATTGGAAATCTATGGGGGAGGCCTACGGAACGGTTGATATGATTATGATATGGAACAAAAAATGTTTGCACTTTTTATATCAACGAAGAAACTAAGTTTCTCAGTGAGGATAGTTACCACAACTAACACGATATGTCAAGTTGGAACTATCTGACCTTTTTCATTTGCAAACATTTAGCGCAGCTAATAGTGATGGTGCTAGGTCAAACTATATAAACAAACGATCCATTTACAGAACCCTTTAGTGCTTCCGACCTGAATAGCGAAGGAAGCAGCGATTTCCACCACTATACTAAAAACAACCCATCAAGGTTACCGGATGGTTGCTATAAAAGCCTTAAATGGAATAACCACAGCACTCGCCATATTGCCAATTTAAAACGATCCAACGCCATTATGTCTAGCTGTAATGACAGATAAAATGTTACGAGCTTTTTTAACTGACACTACAGCTTTATTGGTCATCATATGGGACGTCGTGAAACTTGCCTAAAATACAGTTTTGGTATTATCACTTTAAAGATTGCTGACATTAAACAGAAAAATCTGTACTTTTTTGGACCGGGTTTGCTATACAACATTATTTTTAGTATAAGCGAAACCTGAATATAATTTGTTCAGAATCAGTAACTGATTCGATTCCAATAATTTTTACACCATGTTATATTTTTTTTCAAAAATATTTTAATTAAATTTTATTACCAGTTAATTACAATATAATCACCATACGGTCAGGTACCTATTGCCAATCTATTATCACGAGTGTATATGTATAAAAAACAGGAGACGCAGTTTACGCGAGTGTACCGCGAAATGAGTGTGATTTTGAACGGACAACCAGGTAATACACAAGCTTATAACTTTGTGATTTTTTATGATACGGTTTTAAAAATTTGTACACAGATTCTTTATACAAAAATACTAGACAGGTGTATCAGGTTTCGCATAAACAAAAAATAATGTTGTAGAGGTTAAGCAAACTCCAAAAAAACCGGCAAAGTGCAAGTCAGCCCGTGCACTAAGGGTTCCGTACCAATGAAAAAAAATCATGTCTTTTGTATGGAAACTGTATTGGTTTAACGGCAACGGATATACATGAACTGCGAAAATTTTAACCGTGTAATTGTTCAGACGGACAGATGGACATCAAATAATAAAAATTTCAGTAGCGATGGCGTCATGTTTCGTATATTTAAATATCGCTTAAACGAACTCAACAAGCGTGTTGGTAAATAGGTGTTGAGGACACGCGACACCATCATTAATTAGTGTCGCCGCACACGAGCCACTCGCGACAGCCACAAACACCGCCACTGCTACAGAAGTAGCTGAAGCGCGTCACAGCCATTTGTGGCCGGTGGTCGACACTTACGTTCGTTGGCTGCTACACTTTTTAGCCAATGCATTACTGAGGTAAGAGAGGGGTGCGGAATTGCGCGAGTGGCGTGTGGCGGCATTTTGTGGCCCGTGTGTGGGAGCCCTTATAGTTACGAAAAGAAAACAATGAAATAAAAGTACCTAGCTTCTAAATTAGTCAACTTTGCTGCTGTTTCACTGTTTAACTTTGCCAAACTTCAGGCAAATACTAAACCGACCAAACTATGTTTTCTTAATCCACGTCAGTCAATTTGTAAGAAAATGTCAAGTATTTTCGCAAGTAGTGAACCGTATGTAATTGCGTCGGCACTAGAGAAAATTTCTGTACAACCTTTGAACGATGTCAATCAATGTATCACTTATGTACCCACTGAACGATTTCTTTTGAGTACTCGTTATAATTGTGGATGTTTTGAAGTCTCAAGAAAAATATTTGCTCGATAAATTCTCCAATCATTTGGAAAGCTACGGCAAACGATGCTACGGCGTAGCAACTTCAAATTTATCGTAGCAGCTACGAATATTGTGGCGACAAGAACAACATTAAGTCCATACAGATGCGGCAAACCGGTTAGGGACTGATTGCTGACGGGACTCCGAACACCGGATTTTAACAGATGAAGTACTTCACGATTTGAAGAAGTTACAAAACATAAGAGTAACATAGGCAAATGCGTTGCAAGTTCAGTTCGTTCAGTCGGTTTTTTTTTTTATAAATATTACAACATTGGTCTTGATATTTTAATATTTGTAATGTTATCATATAAAATAATTACTCTTTCTTTCATAATATCAATATAGTGCGATGCTTATCTACGAATCAGAGGTTAATAATAAAATCCTTATGATGAGACGAGCAATGTATTTACTTACAGTTATATAAGCGCCGTAGCTATGTAGCGCATCGGATATGTTCACTGGATGCTCCATGTTGATATCTGTGCTGAGCTCCGCAGGCCAGCTGTCTGGCACCACCGCGTCTGGAGTGCCCAGGCTCCAGTATACCTGTGTGGAGATAAATAATATAGATATCAGATGAGGATATCAAACATACTGCCTATAAGTACTTAGGCACCTAAATCGGATTCATAATTCTCAATTTTAAAACATTCAAGCATGTAACTGCACTCAAATTCATGTTGCGATATGTATCGGCATACTTAAATCACGTTTTTACATTGTTTACTCACAAAATTTGGTCTTAAACAATACGTAAGTAGCATGCTTGCACACACGCACAGGATTACAATCTCCGATTAGGGCACCTAGTTCTGAAATCTATTTGCAATAAATAGGAAACGAAATCTAGACTCCGTTACTACTAAGAAATTACTAAACGATACATCTTAGAAATACCCCAGTACCTACTGAAATAGGCAAACTATTTGAATATAAAGCAACAGATGGCTATTCAGCACTCGCTTACAAAACGTATACTTCCTAAGTGGTCGCGGGATTTATCAAATTACCGTAATCCTGGAATGTAAAGGGCTGTTGAAGTCTGACAGTCCCTCTCGCCCTGCCCTGGGTGGGAGGAATCATTTGATGATTTACCCACGATAAAAAAAAAGTTGGCAGCTTGTCGGTCTTCTACAGATTGTATTTCAGAGAGAGTGCCTCCGAACTCTATGACCTCATCCCACCGGCCCTCTTTTGGTCATCTAGACGCGTTCCAAGTTGCAATCCCTTGTTGCTATTCCAGCAATTCGCACTAATCGGCTCCAAATGTTTTTCTTTATGCATTGCGCAGGAGTGGAACTCTTTACCTGCGTCTATGATTTAAACGCTGTATGCGTTATGCGAACAAAAGTAAAAATGAGCAGACTTTTTCTCGGTAGGCTCCCCTCAATCTTTGACTTCGTCTCTTTCATATCTGCTGACCTTCTAGAGTCAAAAGCAAACCCATCTCTTACAAATAAATTCATGGCCTTACAAACTTAAACCCGCCCATTAATTGTTCAGCTTCGAGTGTTCGACATGGAACATCTAAAGTTTGTGACGGCAACGACCGCGAGCGTGCTACCTCGTGCCAACCGGCACTTAGCTGACAACTTTGACAATTACTTGATTTTAACTTTCTAAGATTATACCGCGGGACTGTCTGTTGGTTTATCAAGTCTTAATAATAAGATACATATCTACTGTTTAACAAAGAGATCTTAGTCGTCTTCTTTGTAGAATCGCATCTACTTTACTTATATTAATCCAGCCACATATTTTTGGTTTGTTTTTAGATTGCCTGACACAGGAATTGCTCCAGTATCGTGGGTGTGTTCACAAACATAGAAACTCACATACACACACAACCAGACCCGGAACAACCACTTGATCACAAATATTTATTCCGCTGCGCAGCATTCGAACGCTCAGCTGCCGCGGCGACATGAAATCTGCCATGAAGGCCGATTTTCATCTTCACAAAGTTATTTCGGGCACAAAGTTTGCTGGTATCTCTTATAGATTTGATTGTACTTATGAGTTAAAAATGTACCATATTGTTTAATCAATGTAACTTATTTTTGCCTTCCTATAAAAAAACCTTCACATGACGAGTTTAAAACTGCAGCTTTTAATTACAACAACGGATCTGTGAATATTGATTATTCTAAACAAGGCAAGCCTTCTATATTGAATTAAATGGCATGCATTATGTGCACTAAATAATACCGTAGCGGACCAAGGTCTGTCCTCGCGCTTGGCAGTGACACCCCGATGTTATATTGTACCTTCACGGTCGAACACGATAATGGCTTTATTCATTTCCGCGTTTTAAATTTATGTGGTAAGAAAGTTTAGGATAATAAACGTGACATTGACTAACTTTTGCATTTTCGTACGTATTTTTAGTCTTAGGCAAGGCTGCTTAATCTTTTTATAAGATGGGCCAAATTTTTGATTTCATGTCGACTGGAAGGCCATTTAGTATACTCGTATATAACTTGCCTTAGTGATAGACCAGTTATCTTAATTCGAATACTTCGTTTATTTTAAGTGTTGCGAGAGATTTTTCAAGTGTTCTTCTGATTAATGTAATTTCTAGCTGGCTTATTGAGAATATCATAACATCAAAATCAAATGTTTTTATTTTACGAGTACATGGGCCTCAGTGGGCACTTATAAAACGTCGAGAAGAGAGGAAAAAAAAACGGTTCGGGTTGGTCGTATGGAGAAGAACCGGCAAGAAACTCCATGGTTACTGTTTTAAAATATTTGCATCAGAATAGAATAACATCTTTGTTCTACATTCATTCATTTACTAAGTTATGGGTGTTTCCAACACGGTAGTACATGTGGTAGTACTTAGATGCTAAATTAATAATAACATAATAATGAACAGTTGTTGAAAAATCTTCTTCTAATTCCGCGACAAAAATTCAGGCTTAGTGCAGGATACAATCCCACCCTTCTTCATTGATGTTTTTATAACACTTAATGTCATGGATTTCCGCAAAGTAACGCCTGATTCTTTAATTTATCTGGACAGTGTTCCTGATTCCGATATGTTTTCACTCAAGAATTCGGAAATAATAGGGATTGTGGTTTATTCAGAAGTTTTACGTTCTGAAAGGGCCCGTACTTTCTTTGACGGACTTAGTACAACCACTTGATTTGATATCCTGAAATCTACTCTCAAATTAGTATCGTTAGCACTGGTGGCGGGCAAGTTTGATTGCGCCTGGATTGGCTTTGGTCTAAGGTAAGTGACAAGGTCTCGATACAAAAGCTGAAATCCATTAACGTAACAAGTAGGTATTCACTTGTATGGTACCATTTTGAAAGTCTATCCATTGTGTCTATACAAAATTATAAGTACGATAAGATATGGTGTCTACAATCAAAGGGCCTAATGGTGAAAGCTAATTTCTTTCGCATATCAGACTTAGAATTAATCTTTTCGCTGAAATGACATTAATGTTTCTTCATCATAATAAAGTCATAATTGCAGTCAAACTTTTTCATTAAGAACTTTAAATTAAGTTTATAAAGCTTTTGAATGGATTATACTTGAACAAACAGTACCTAATATTTTCTGCTCAAAATAGCAGCAACTTGGTATGAAAAATAATAAATATTTAAAGAGCGAGAAACAGTATTTAGCTATGAAATATTAACACGACAAGCGGCGAGTCGTGGCGCTAATTAAAAGCTCTCGCTTTGCAGTCCCTCGGATGAATGCTGCGCACTTCGTTAAGCAGAATTGTTATTTTATTTCTTTAACTAAAATAGCTGATATTTATCAGAACTGTGTAATTAATTTCTTACAATGACTTTGTTAATTTTCCTTTGCTCAAATATGTCAGTTTATTTAAGGAAAATTAAATTGTTTTCACGTTTTAATTAAGAACAACTTGGTGAGTGACTGCTCCGTTCCGACACGAAACAAAGTTCGTGTTGTAAAATAATTACGTTTTTAGAAGAAAGTAATTATGTTATCGCAGAGCATAACATGACATCAGTTAGTGTATCGCGTCATGGCCTATTATTCCTGCAGGATTAGACAGAGGTGTAGCTATATGTACATCCACGCTTTGCAAATTCTGTTTTAGTCCCTCAATTGTAATAGGCAATAGGTTTATCGCTACATAAAAAAGGAAATTTTCTTTTTTTTATTTATAAGTAGATAGTTTCGCGTTTGACCACTATCTCGCCTGACGATAAGTTGTTCAAACCTGTACACTGTTAGCCATACTTCACTAAACCTGTCTGGTGCAGCCTTAAGGCAACTGATCTAAAGAAGTTGATTATAAAATAAACTTACATCAAAGACTTTTCCCAAGTCAGCTCCTAGGCAGGAACAGTTGAACGCAACTATACCCATCTCCTTGACCTGATGACAACAATTTATTATTAAAAGGGATGTGCCGAATAATCAGACAAATTACTAGCATATAACTACTGCCGGAGTCACCGGACTTACGAGTAACCGTGGCTCCCGAATGTAAATTGCTATTGAAAGACAACGTGGATTCTCACTACAAGTCTGACAGTCCCTCCCGTCTTGCCCTGTTGACTCTTAATGGTTTTACCATGTTACAAACAAACATATAACTACTGATGAAACAACTGGACATGAGACATCATGAAACTAAAAATCACACAAGATGAAAGTTGGTTATATTTTCTAACATTCTATAAATGCGGTAGCTAGACTTGTACACAATGTTTAGTTACCTGTGTTAGCGACCGCCAGTCCATGTTGGCACTGCCGATGTAAAAGTGTTTTCTATCTATAATCCAAAACTTTGTGTGCAGAATTCCATTGCCTAGTAACTTCGAGAAGTTCAAACTCCGCACCTGTTTCATAGGAAACAAAAAAACTTATTATTATAAGATGCCAGAATGTTTTTTTCTGAAACATAGATTTTTTTGGCAAATAAATAATGTATTTGAGAGGATTATTTGATAATTCATTTTTCTGCCAGTACTTAAAAGGCTTTGTAAGTGGGAGGCAATTTATAAGAAATGTTTTATTAGCTAAGTTTCACCTTACCTGTGCAGCTTTCTTCTTAACTAAATATTCAGTATCTACATTAGGATATTGTTTAGTGGGCCAATTTTGAGCAATTTTTAAATCTATATTTCTTTTTGACCCAGCAGCATATAAAGCTTGGAACACTTGCTCACCCTAAAACAAAAAAAACATATTAAAATATCTTAGTCTAAGGTCTTTAATATTTCGTCAAAGAAAAAGTATACAAACCTCTATAGAGGAATTATAAGGATATTCTTCATTATATCTAAGAGACCAATAAAACGACGCTATCTCTATACTCGTTTGAGCTTCATCTATCAAGTCTAACCACACATTTTTCGTAGGTAAATGCGTCACGTTTGGAGGATACATATGACCTTCTGGTATACTTTCAACTAATGATAACCTGGAATAAAAAATACATTAATCACAGTATTAAGAATCATTCTTGTTCACTCTATCATTATTGTAGAAAAAACTTTAATAAGATTGAGTGACTTTGTGCTAACCAGGAATACTTGTACAAACGAATTTGAACTCTAAAGTTTATGTGTAAGGTTAAAATTTGTTCTTAAACACATCAACTTTTTTCGTAACAAATGGCTTTTACTATGCTATCCAAATAAATGGTTTCAAGGGTAAACATGTTGATTTTCAACCCCAAAAAAACATATGGGTAAAGTTAAATAAATGGATGTCCATTATTCATAGGAAGAAGTTCCACAGAATGTAGGCCACCCTATCTTTGCCAATGGAAATTTTGTTAGGAAACAAGGTCGAGGCATTAATAACTCAGGTGACTTAACCCAAAAACTGTGCATTGGTTTAACCTAGATGAGGGTTGCTAATAAGCCTGCTTTATTCTTATGACCTATTCATAAATGAGATGCTTATAATTAAATTTAGGCAAGATGTTTTTGAAGAATAGAATATAAAATCTGCCCAGTAACGGATAAAAAGTAATAGCAAAATTTCACTCAAAAATAATTATGAGTGCCAACTACTCAAAATATTCTGCTTTTTCGAATGGACTTCTGAGATCTAATGTTCTGCAATATTTGAACAATTTGGTTTTTGACACTTATTATACTATTACCTTTAAAGCAATAAGTATTATTGATCAATATAAGCATCTTGTTTTAAGAGTATTTATTATTCTCTTTATTTATTTTTAGACTTATAAATTACATTTTTAAATATTTTTATAAAAAAGAAACAAAAAACATTTAAAAATATAAAAATAGCATTCCACCAGCACCAGGAACAGGGTCCGGGCTGTCGGTGGTCAGGGCTCTTGAGAGAGGAACCTCCTAACAATACGCGCCGTGTCCAGGAGTACTGCCTTCTGAATCAAGCGCTTGATCCAGCTGCCAAGCGAGAGCCTCTTCAGATGTTGTTCGAGGCTCTTGGCAATTAAGCCATTGGCAGACACGACTATCGGCACAATGACTGCCGTATTTACGTCCCACATGTCAACAACCTCGCGAGCCAGATCAAGATACTTGAATTGCTTAAGAGTATTTTATTATTAAGTGTCTCATAATAATAGTTAAGATCACCAAATAAACAGATCTGGAGCAAATGGCCAATCATCAGTGAGTCATACAAAATAAGAAAATTAGAATCATGTTAAAAGGTTCTCATTTTTTTTTTCCAAGCATGACTAACAACAGTACAACAATAGTGCAGCTGAAACAATAATGATGATTACAGTATTTTTTTTTAATTTACTGCGAGTGAAAAAAAAATCTACATTTTTTCTGTATTTTAGGAAAAAATACAGAAAAAATTTCCAAAATTCAATCCAATCCAATTTTCCCAAAATTTGTCAATTAATAATAGTTGTTACACTCACCTACACTCATCTGAGCAATATAAAGTGACCGCAGCAATGGTAGCATTCATATGAACTATGTTTGGTTGGTCAAGCAGCGGAACCAACACTACCAAAACTATTAGAACTATAACTATGGAGACTGGAATACATGATGGCCGACACCATATACTGCGCTTTTTTCTTCTGAAACAAATTAATTAGTTAAGAAGAATACTTTTATTATAACTTACTGGCAGACAAGGCATATTCTAAACTATTGAGTTTAGAAATAAAAAACAGACATTCCGACCATTACTAGTACCGTCAAACAAGGTGAATAGGCAGGCAGGGAAGTATAAGGACAAAACTTTAACAGTGATTTTAACATTAAATTAATATGATAGGTGACCAACAACTACTCAATTTTGTTGTCAACCATGTTAGCAACATACTATCATAAATCTCTTTGAAAGTTTAATTCGCATTCACCCTTGTATCCCTATTCACCCCGTTTGACCCGGTACCACGAGTTTTAATTATTCTTTTTCCTTATTAAAACACCGAAACAAAATAGAGAAGAATCAATCATATTGGTTCATATTGGTCGGTTTTTTTTTTGTTACAGGCTTTGTGTACAGGAAACTATCATCTTTTAGTTTTTATTCAAGGAAACTAAACTAATAAATCAAAACCCTAACATGAATATTTGTATTTACATAAACATTTTGTTCATAATATTAATTAATTGAAACAAAGCGTAAGTCTGGATTATCAATTATATCCGCTAGCTAACAGAGGGAAGTACCGCAATATACATAAATAAATTGTTAGTCACCACAGAAATGTAGATAAGAGTGTAAAAAAAAATTAAATAATACTTAATTTATGAGGCAAACAATGAGGTTTGTTGTAGTTTAGAAAATCTAAACAATAGTTAGTGAATAAGTCAACAGTCTGTAGAGGCATAAGTTATTATCATAGGTCAGAATTAGGTAGAGTTATTCATGTACTTAAAATGCTGTCTTATTCATACAGGAAAAGGATAAAGTGGATATGCCCCATATACTGGGATTACTTTTAAATAGAGCAGAAAATTCCCATGATTTATTGAATAAAAAGTAATTACTAGGCACTATTAATAAAATTATTTGTATTTTGAATTAAATTCTAATAAACATTGCATGTTCATAATCTTTGTTTTATCTACCTCTGAGTTTATTATTATGGCTGTGCCTGCGTAAAACTCGAAACGTGTTAGGCAGACTAGTTTATTTCTAATACTGAATTTGACCCACCGTTTGGGTTGTCTATTAGAATTACTGGGAAGATCCTTATTATTATCAACATTTTGATGCAAGTGGCAAGTGCTTAATTAACCCTACCTTATTCCGACCTCTGGTTATTATATTTTGGAGAAAAAAAATAGTAGCATCAATACCTTATAACACAATAAACTTTAACTTACTTGTCATTATAACTATTGCCATTTTCATCGCGCATCATGAATATTTGTTCCCACTGCTCCAGTTCTTCATCAGATGACGACGCGTTCCCCACACTCCCAGTTTCTAGCACAGTCTAGAAAAAAACATTAAAAATTAAACAAACGACGATCGCACTCGAAAGAAGAGAAAAAAATCGTGATACAAAACACTGGGAAGGCTATTTTCAGCCAGTATCCAGCTCTATAATAATCACGTAATACCCATTACGCTGTAATTTGAACATAATTTGTCACATAAATTATTACGTTTCAGTCAAAAATATGCGAATATTTCAAATTATGTAGTAAACCGACTAACCTTAAAATATTCCAACAAGTATTTAACAAAAGAAATTAAGTAGCCCATGATTATAAATTAAGCTAACGTCTTTATTTTGAAAAAGTATTCAAAGGATAGAATTACTAAAACAATGACAAAATTGAGGCTAAGTTTTTAAACAAAGAACCTTTTTGTTTATGTTTTAACTTTTGACATTTGACACAGACACTATTTTGACATTGTTGACAATTAAACAAGACACCAACGCGAGTATCAAGTTACAGCTGCACCTTTTATTCAATCGATAGATTTAAACGCGCGTAAGTCGATTATTATTTTTAAATCTACAATCACATTTATTTCATCTCATTTGAGACCACTAAACGAATACTGACCATATTTTTATTTCTTCACTAAGTAATCAAAGCAAATAAATGAATAATAATTAATAAACTAATGTGTTCACTGAACAAAGAATTTATAACGCAATCACGAAAGCAACACGTATTAAACTGCATTTTTGTATATCCTGGCGTTCCTTTGCAAACCGTGCAGGCGCATTAGTAGCAAAAATATTACTGCAAAGTAGATGACGTCGGCAACCACTGCATTGTACATGTGCATTTTAAATACTAGGTTAGTTTATACCGTAAAACTATTCAGGGCAGAACTGTTACGAACATTGCCATTACAACGGTACTGATAGATAAATGTAACGATTGTGTCGGTACTGTTATGTTTAATTGGATTATTTAAGTATATTGTGTTTTGATTATGTATTAGGTCCCCCATCAATCCGTATTTTTTGCAAGATAGTTGACATTGACACAAAGCTATTTTTCTAAGATTTACCTCCAGCTGTTTATAAATCCGATATTCTCTGTGTAACTCCACAGTGACACCAAAAAAAACACACTTCAAATCACAAAACCCAATGATCGACGATTTTAATAAATAATGGATGGAAAACTTTGAAATGTTTTTACTGCCCTGTCGTGTGGCCACGGCAACTCACTAAATTATACTGTGACAAAATATTTTGACCGTGATATAACACAAAATACACATTATACGCGACATTAAGCCCGGCTGTACTGAACTAAATTGCAAGAAAATAATAAAGCTTTTACCTTACCTAGTCCAAATGGATAGGTACACCGGCAATAAATTTGTTAATAGGTAGTGTAGTTGTACGAGGTTGTAATAAGATTGAAAGCTTTTGGTGGCACAGGTAGTGAC
Organism: Agrotis segetum; assembly: GCA_036375495.1. Classification (NCBI taxonomy): domain Eukaryota; kingdom Metazoa; phylum Arthropoda; class Insecta; order Lepidoptera; family Noctuidae; genus Agrotis; species Agrotis segetum. The sequence goes on along the minus strand of JAQSVV010000060.1, from coordinate 793,556 downwards.
TAGATAATAGTATGTGATTTCACCCTTCGTATTTACACCAATAATAAAAGTAATAGCTTTTATCGATTGAGGCGACTTTTAATCGATGTTTTTCACAACACTCACAAAACATTTGTTTTGATGTCTGGAGTGTTCGGAAACGAAAGTTGATGAGGTCAATAGTGTCAAATGTTTTTGGTCAATAATCATACTTGATTGTTTGTTCCAACTTTATTTCCGGGAAAATTAGGCTCAACTCACACCAAAAGAGCGGCGAAGGACAGTGAAGCGGAGAGCAGTTTCAGTACCTATCATATGAATTTTAACTTTATAGTCATTAGTTACTATAATACTTACTTATTATTGCATGAGAAACTCGAATGATTTGCGCGGATCCCAGCGAATTCAATACGGATAATTCGATATTCGTTAAAAATTATTATAGTAATGCAAATAAATAAAGTTAAAATTCACAATTAAGACACTGAAACTGCGCTCCGCTTCGCTGCCCTTCGCCGCTCTTTCTGTGTGAGTTGACCCTAAGACTAAGGGTGCTCCCACATCTATCGACGAGCGAGACAATGCGATAGCACGCGGCCGCCTTGAAGATTCCGCCGCGTGCGATCGCATTATGCTTTCTGTCTCGGTCTAGCAAATGGCAGTTCTAAGCGACAGAAAGAGAAAGGGCGACGGAAAAAGCCGATTCCGCGTCGTTAGATGTGTGAGCACCCTAAGGCGTCAACGGTACCTACCTAAATTCTTTTTCGGTTGCATTGGGAAAAGCTAGAGATTTGAACGAAGAACTTTATTTATTTTGCTGTATTAAAGAAGGTTATTTCTTACCATCAAGTTGTTGAGTACAAGTCTACGCCCCACTAATTTTATGAAACACTCGTCTCAAACTTTTGTCTGTAACTGTACTTATTCGGTTTCTTGCATGAATTAAATAAGAATTATTTCAGTGACGGTTGGTATTTTAACCCTCCGTGCTTTGTTTCATTATGAAAATTGGTTGCTAACTACAATTTACAAGAACTAAGTTACTTTTTGCCGTGGGCTGCACGAAAACAGAACGTTAAACAAAATAGAAAAAAAAAAACTTGTAGACTTCCAAATAGGTTGCATAACAAAAGTCATGCAATGGTAGATAATTGTTATATTCCTTGTATTTTAGCGGGTAGTTGAGCAGAAACTTTTTTAATTTATTTTAGCTACTGCGGAACTTAATCACAGCTCCATTGTAGAGCTGTAGCTTATAGGTACCTTCACTTTCCCCACGCTATAGAAAAGTTGTATATTTCACGCACAAAACACGGCTCATAGGCAGAGAAGGATTATACAAGTAAGGCTTTTCCGAAAGTGTTTTAAGTTTCTCCACATTGGTTTAGCGATCGACTGCTGAGCAGCGCGTCGCAACGTCGCAAGTGCGATCCTCGTACTTACGGATAAATATTTGTATGAATTATGTACAAGTCGTCATTGTTCCTTGTCTGGGTGGTTGTTTACGTGAAAGTTGAAAATCTATTGAAGAAAGATAGGTTGTGGTAGTTGGAATGTTCTGGCGTCTGTACCTACCCACGATTCAGCGAGGTAATAAGTTATTTTGATTAGTACGATATTTTTTCAATTCCGTGGCCCTCAATTTTGTGTCCTGGTGACCACGGAATTGAGAACGATGGAAATCTAAAAAAACAAGTACCTTCCTTCAAAATTCTATTCCTAGAATGGAATTTTTGTCATTTGTAGATCTTTGACAATCGTTACTGTTAGTCAGAAGCTCTAAAGTCTGACAACCAGTCTTACCATGGGGTATCGTATTACCCAGTTACTGGGTTGTGGAGGTCCGACAGGCAGTCGCTCCATGTAAAATACTGATATCCAGCTGAATCTGGTTTGACTGGTAGCCGACCCCAATATAGTTGGGAAAAGGCTAGGCAGATGAGATGATGAGATGAATGGAATTTTTGTCCAGGCATTCTTTAGTGCCGGAAGCTAAGTAACTTCCAGTTCCAGTCCATATTGAGTATATCTATGTGCAGTAGACCACACGTTAGTATTTCTATTCTAACCTTATCCTATAATCTGCCAGTGAGATCTGTATCTCTTTAAATAGATATCTCTAAGTCCATATACATTCCTACATATAAAGGAAGGAACCGACTTCATGCATTTTATAGATCCTAATCTTTTAGAGTATGAAGGGAAATGCTTGGGCTATTGCTGCCAGTAGGCATTGGGTAGAAAATCGCTAGACCATTCTATTCCGCTACAGTCAGACTAGAACAGTAAAATGTCGAGTAAACTGCTTCATCGTTTAGCTGAAGAGTCCTACTTTGTCTGATCATATATTGACAATTGGAACTTTACGTTCAGTAACTTTTTCAAGTAAGTAGTTAAGCCCTCCTTGGTTCTATGCCCGTCTACAAACGAGTGTTCATCATAACTTAGTACATGAGCTCACTTCGTTACGACAATGACCTTAAGTAAGTAAGATACTGCATGCCCGAAAGGATCATAAAAATTGCACATAATTTTGTATGACCCTGTGAAATTTCAAAGACCACGTTCAGATAATATCCTAAAAGTATATTGTAATAGACAGTTCTCCGATTTTTTCGAAAGACTTACATAAAGGTACAAATACATACATATTTAAACACAGACCTTTTTCAAGGGAGGCAGAAAGTACCTATAGGTGCAAGCAAAGCAGTACTATTAGGTGTTCTATGGGTGCAAGGACCATACCTATACACATACTTGCTTCCTTCTTTCTTTTTCATCTCGCCCACATTTACACAACTAGTCATACAGCGCGTCGGTTATGCAAGTTAGTGTACTTATTTACGATTAATTTAATAAAATCACGACCCGAAAGTTGCCCGATTCGATATGAGAACCGACATACACTGTCATAACGCCCCGACAATGCCACACCTCTAACCGGCGGACTATGTAATCGCACTCCCAAAATTCGTGCTTATTTGGTAATGAGCATTTAATAATCCTTACCTACAGGTAAATGGAAACTATAATCATCTACCGTAAAGGAAACGACACATTATAATAAAAAGTAATGTGAAAATTGAGGCACACTATGCTATAACACTTACAAAACTCCTTTATTACTTTAGAATGTTTAGCGAAGCGTGTCTGATGAGGATTATACATACATAGGTATATTGCGAACTGGTTATTGTTGGGGTTGATTGAAACAAAAGCCTACATACAACCCAACTTTTTGAATACCTGAGAATTTCAAAAATATAATGTGTGTTTATTGAGATAGTGTTTGAAAGCCAGCTTACATACTGTCTCAAAGTATAATAAATGCAAGTTGCAAAGGCAGGTAGGTACTCTGTAGATAGATTTGAACATTTTGAACTCATAAAACGATAAAAAGCACGCAATCGAACCTTGACCGAAGATTTTGTTTATGTTGGTCAAGGCTGAAACGCTTTCCAAAATTGCTGAAAGGCAGGTTGCTGTAGTTTTCCATACAACTTTTCCGAGAGTTAATTAAAAGTTTCCTGAACTCAAATGATTCGAGAAGAAAAATTTACATAGACAGTGTAAGACTTATATAAAAGCTGACCTGTCTATGTTGTAAACATAATACTTATGTATAGCCACAGCAGTAAGTAAAAAAAATACAGTAAGCTCGTGAAAGAAAGAGACATTCTCCAGGAGTTCTGCTCAATAATTCAACCGCATTAATATAAAGTAGAAAATTCCGACCTACAGTTGGATGAGCGGATGTTATAGCCCAACAAAGGGAAGACATTGCTTCGGACAAAGCCATAACGAGTCTACCGCATAGTCCCGGATCTCGTAAGGTCGACAAAATACGACTTGCCTTCTCGTAGCGAAATATTTTTCTAGATAGTCCGTATAAACAAACTAAGTTAGCAATAATGTTGTTAAAGAATTCATGCAGGGGTCGACGTCCTAGCGGCTTATATGTAGGTACATCAAACAAACCAGTATAAGCTGATTGTTGTATGTGCGGAATGATCATACAAAGCGAGACCACGATAAACTGGTTTTGTATAGCTTGATGACTATGTACTTATTATAAATATTCATAAGGTTTATGTAAATATTATAAGTGAATTTATTATTCTTTAATTGGAGACAAAAATTCGGAGAGTAGATTTTAAAACCCAGAATAATCTCTGAATTTTCATACCGTCATAAACAAACAGTAAAATAATTATAAAAGCAGCTCATAATTAAAAAGTCATTAGCAGTTTAGAACAACACTGAAAAAGGTATTTTAAATAGTTACCTACCTGTAAAACGACCACAATCTTTATGACCGTTATGCTTCTCAACTTGTGCGGTACAATTTTTCCTTTCAAGGAAATGATCCCTAATGATACAAACTAACAACAGTAGTACAAGACAAATGGGTGGGATGGCGAAAGGTCATCAACATTGCGTGTGGCCGGAAACTTTGTAAATAAACTTTTCTTGGTAAATAAACATTTCTACTAACCGTCTGTTTTATCGGTTTTACTTTTCAAATCCTTTGATAAAATAATTTATTCAATTTAGGGCACGGTTGGCGCCATTCGTTCACAATTGACTGATGCGCTGCGTGTCGCGAGTTCGATTCCGGCGAGTGAAAATGACAGAGCTACAAGTCGTAGGGCCATCTCATTCACTCACTGCAAAGCCGCAAGAGATATATTTGTTAAGTTTTCCGGTTTAGTTGTTTGAAATTCTTAGTGTAGGTATGCCAACATTTAAAAAAAGAGAAATAAAGTGGGAATTCTTAAGGTAGTGTCATAACCATAGTGATCGCCACCTGACGTTTTCTGTCACATTCAATTTGTTAGATTTTTCTTTTAAAGAAGTATCCACCCCTGGTGTTCCGCCTCCGGACACTTAGACTCCGACTTTTATCACTCTCTCTCCGACTTTTCTCCGACCTTTCTCACGATGTTTTCCTTCACCGAAATGAATGACATCCAATATAAACTTAGAAAGTCGGATACGCTTTAAAAATAGACATATTTGTGCTTGTTTGGGATTGAAAGCAAAACTCCTTTCACGAGAGGTGTCAAAACACGAGGCAGCGCCGATAGAAAGTGCTTTCTGCTCTTTCAAACAAATGAGGTGATTACGGATTTGCATAAGCCATTCAAGCTTAGGATATAGGGTTAAAGGGGCAAAGTACCTCTGCACCTCCTGGATGGTAGTATTTTTTTTATAGTTCGAACGCTGTAAAAACATTGTTCAAAGTTTGTAAGTAAGTATCTCAGATTAAATAAACAGGTGGTAGGTAGGTATATGAATAAAGTTTTAATCGTTTTAGTTACTATCGCAAAGACTAAATAAAGTCAAGCTATTAAGAAGTTATCGACATCAAGAATCAAGTTTGTTACTCCAACAGCAACAGTACGTTCATACATAACTTAGTACTTACGTTGATTTATTTTCATTAGAATGTAGTAACTTGCCTACAACAATTTAGTGAAAAGTTTTATATTGTTTCGCACGGGTGCATGTATTACGTTATGAACCTGCTTTTGAATCATAGACATTGAAATATTCATATTTAATCGAATCGAATCATCTGTCTATTGATGTATATCATATTACAATCTGTTGCTGAGTTTTAAAGATCTAAGCGTACAGACGGCAGGAAGCGACTTTGTTTCAAATGTAGTGTCTATATAGAGACAGTTCCTATTAGGTATATACTCAATAAGTTAAATAAATTATTATTAAATGTCAATTTACTAAGTAATAGGTACCTCCTTATATTATCTAAGTTGGAAATGTGTTCCAATCAGTATGGATGACTTTTAATTAAGAAGAATTCACCTTTTCATAATAATCTCATTATTTCAACTCAAGAAATAAAAAGTCGGCAAAAGCGAGAAATGTTTAAGCAATATCTTTTTATTTCGCTGTAATAAAGTTTAAAGAGGTCAAGACGGGAGATAGCATGTTTGTTGAAACTCAAAGGAAACGTTTGACGTAAACTTGGACCGCCTGAAGGGAAATGGCAAACAATAACACGATCTTTAACAAAAGATTTGGCTCTATCCACTTTGAATTTCTCCAAGTTTAAGTTCTAGATTTTGGTTAAAACCTTACGATGTTTTTTAAATTTCTTGTTATAAATTTCTTTCACATTATTAAATATTCACAAACTTTTAAAAACCTTAGGAGCATCGAGATATGCTTACGAGTTTCTTTTTTCTTTCGAGAGGAGAACAAATTATTAAAAGTACTTCAATTGCTCATAGTTTCCAATGTTACTAGGTATGTTACATAATGTATCATATGGCTGGTTTCCGTTTGAAAGATGGGATGTTGATACATAGGTGGCTGTTGTTGAAGTAGAATTAGGTACGTTTTAAATACTAGTTTTTATAAATTACAGTAAACATACAGGATAACATATTACCTTTCTAAAATACCTAAACACTATCTATTGAAACAACAGTAATTTCATTTCAAATAAGTATAACATACAGTGGGTTTGCTATTATTAGGTAATAGTGAAAATAATATACTTAAATAGGCAGAAGAAAGGAAGGTACGAAAGTTACCAACGATTGGCAAATGTTAACCACTCAATCGTCGTCAGTGACATGGGTTAATTAGTGTTATTTTTTACAAAATATAGCTTGTCGTCTTCGTAACTATGCAAAATTAGTTCAATTTGAATAAGTTAAGCGCTAGTGTTATTCTTGTTGCCATAACAACGTGTGTAATAACAAAATTAGGCAAATATTCGGGCCCTCAACTGCGTAATACACTGATAATGAGCTGTGACCTTGGTTGGTGGTACAAAATGTCAAAAATATTCGCTTTGTTAGCGATGCATATGTAAATGAAGGTAGTTTGGTAAGAAAATACCGTGTTCCGGCGCGAGGCACAATGTTTCCTCAGTACAATGTTAGTTATTGAGGAAATGTAAACAAAGCTTTCATAAATAACAACAGAATGCTTTGATAAAACGAAAACAGCTTTGATAATGAGCCTTCAGCCTTATCACATCAAGCTGTGAGAAAAGAAGAACTTTAATTACAAACATGCAACGAAACGACGATTTTTGGCGGATGTATTTTTTAAGACGTTGCGTGATTTGTGGCGTGTCCGTCATTTTTCACGTTTTAGTCGGACAATTAAAAAGCATTTTTGCCGTTAAAAAAAGCGTAGCGTAGTTAGCGTTTCCAAACGTCTTTTATTATGCGAACAGCGAAGGAGTAGAACTCTCTCTGCCTGCGTCTGTGTTTCCGAACACGTACAACCCTAATCTCTTCAAAGTCAGAGTGAACAGGCTTTTTCTGGGTAAGCTCGCTTCATCGTCGACCTTGTCTTAGTCACTGCTGACCTAGACTAGAGCAAAACCAAACCAAACCAGTCAAGCAAAACCAAACCAGTCAAGAGCAAAACCATAACACATAAAAAAAAACATCCTCACGAGTTTTTAGCCGGCATTTTAAAACACGTTTACTAATAGAGCACTAAATTAATTTTTATAATATCACAAAAGCTTTAATTATGTTGGTATGGATATTGAAATCTGTCTGAGGTCACAAAGCAATTAAAATGTTTCACCAATATAAAATGAAAAGTTTATGAGAGTCATCTACCGAGCTGATATCTATGAAATAGAGATAAAACTGAAAACTGACTGCAAGCTATCGGTAAATTTATTACTTTCATATATAAAGTTATAGGTTTCATCAATATTTATAACGCAGGAACATGTATCCTTTGTTTTATTTTTATTAAATACATTTCTATTAGTGACCGACCGAAATTTCGGTTTCGGTTTCGGCCGGTTTCGGCCAAAATACCTAGTTTCGGCCTTAGTTTCGGTTTCGGCCAAAATATAGCCGAAACTTTCGGCCCCGCCGAAACTCAAGTGTTCCTGCATTTTCGTGCGTCGTTCGGTAAAATTCGTAGCTAACACGTACTTGCTCGCCGGCGGGGCCCCGGCTCAGTTTGCCACCGTCCGTTTATTCGTGAGACGAGGTTATGTTTTTGAGTTTACTGCCAAGAGTACCTAAGTCTTGTATATTCATGTCATATTAAAAAATATTTGTTACGTACGTTAATGATTAAATACTTATCAATCGTCAAGGCGATTAGAATTAGGATTAGGCGGTATTCGAAACTTAATTAAGTAAACGGTTTCTTTTTTGAAATAATGCATTTTTTTTAGTCTAATGTCTCAGTTATTTCGTATTGCTAAATTAATATGTATAGTGCGATTGTTGAGACTTCAAATCTAACGAAACATTGGAAACAAACAAGGATGTTTTTATAATTTCGAATAGATTATGGACTCAGTAGAAGTTAAATAACATAGAAAAATAGCAATTCTTAAGATCGTCTATCTATCTATCCATAAATTTGTCGTATTTCATTATTACCCAGAATTTGATCCTTATAGTATTAACACTATCAAATGGTGTAATAATACAGGTTGTGATTTTTGTTTTCAAAATTAGCGGGGTCGATTTTTGGCCACGATTATTGATTTTTCTAAAATCCAATGATACAGTTTTAGTTTTCGAAAAAATCGGTCTCGAGACTCTATTCAACGTTTTTCGATATTTCTCATAGTTAAAAATATAGCCGTTCACGCCCAGTTGAAAAATTCGCTCTGTGTATTTGACACTTTTTCTTGTGCCAACAAATGTAAAAAAAAAAAACAAAAAAAATCAGAAAAAAATCGAAATGTTAAAAGTTTTAAAAAGTTTCGGTTTCGGTTTCGGTTTCGGCCGAAACTGAGAGCAAGGCCGAAGGTTCGGTTTCGGTTTCGGTTTCGGCTGAAAAATCAGTTTCGGTCGGACACTAATTTCTATGTTAATTATGAATAAACAAAATATTCTTATAAAACCGTTCAACATTTATACTTTTGCACCTCTAAAATAAGTTCTTATAATCTTCAACAATAAATTATATCAAAATAAATCTTAAAAATTTTTAATATATATTTCGACTTGAGCATTACGTAGGTACTCTTACGTTTTTCTTTCTCACTTACCTCAAATTCAAACCATTTATTTTAATTTGACTTTTAGAGACTCAGCATTGTCCGGAGGACACGGTGGAGCATACGGTGCAGGAATGCCCAGCTTGGGCGGAGCACCGCCGTTTCCTCACCGCGGCGATAGACGGAGACCTCTCGCGCCCGGCATTGGTTGCGGCCATGCTGCGGGGCGAGACGGAGTGGGGGGCGGTCGCCTCCTTCTGCGAAGCAGTCATGCTCGCGAAGGAGGAGGCGGGCCGCTTGAGGGAGAGGATACCGTCCTCCCTCCGCCCGAGACGCAGTGGTAGACGCCCACGGCGACGGATGTCGCGGGACGATCTCCGGGCACCGTAGCCGCGGGCATGCGGGCGGCGAGTAAAGGGCAACTCGCTGCCCGACCAAGGACCACGCCCGGGTCGACGGCGCGTTGTGTCCCACGCGCGCCTCAAGGAGCGTCAGCATAGTGACGGCAGGACTGTGGCCCTCTATAGGGGGGCCCCTATAGAGGGCCACAGTCCTGCCGGGGTTGCGGGACATAGGTGTACCGCGACTCCGGCACACAAAAGGGCTACCGAAGGACACCGTGGATTTTAGTCAGTACAAGTCTGACAGTCCCTCCCGCCCTGCCCGGGGTTGGAGGACTCATTTGATGATTTTACCAAGTAAAAAAAAAAAAAAAGAGGCTCAGCATTGTCTATAAAATCCTTATAACGAAACTATAGTCCCAGTCACAGGGCAAAATAACTTGTAAAAATACTAAAGTTACCCATTCCAATTACCACATAAACTAAAGCATAGAGAAGCTCTTTACCTTGTTGACCTTTAAATAAATAAGTACTTAGATACAGTACAAACTACCTTGTTAGCTATCAGGATAAATGTCTCCCTCATTTACGCTATTATCTATTTTCTACTGCCCACTGCAGACCACAAGCCGCATCAGTTCAATTTACTTTTTTCAGGATTTAGTGCAGAGACAATAAAGACTACTGTCGTTGAGTTCAAAAAGTCCCCAACGGCTTTTTTTAAGTTCATACCGTTCATGAAATTGTTTATGGCTAACATATTACTAGCTTTTCATTAAAAGCTGTTGATGTTTCACGTATTTGTGACGTAATCGGGATCTTGACGCTAATTTGTCGGAAACAATTAGTTTCTCGTTCGTACTAAAGGTGTTTTTTCAATTTAACATAAGATAAACGCAGTGAAATTTTCAAGTAGGCATGTTGTTAATAAAATACAGAAATCTTGTGGTGACCTATCAACACAGGTTGGTAAGAGGCGTTAGCCTCTGATGATTCGTCTTTTGAAATAAAAACTAGTAAGGATAAAATGCGTAAATGACTAGGAATGAAGAAGAAAGGCTCGCTCCTTATAGATAAAAAGATGAACAAAATATGGGAACAAAAGAATAAACCTTTTAGCTTTTGTTGGCATCGAGGGGTGTGGTATAATCGATTGCCATTTAACATCGTTACCAAACTTCCGGCTCACTCCCGCCTAAGCTTTTAGCACGGCACAGCACAAAGAAATGAACTACGTAGCACGTCCCCACCGCATTATTTATTGAACCACATTGAAATACTGAAAAGATGGGTTCGTAGGCACGTATAAAATAGTGAAAAGCGTTGTTCAATAGACAGCGCTGAATGCGATAAGATCGCCTTTCACGTCGTCTTTCGAAAAATGCATTTGTATGACCTACATTTCTGGTGTCATGTTTTTCAGTTAGTATTTACTAGTTCTTGTTTATTTTTGATAACGGATTAAAGAAGAATAATGTCTTATAACATATATTCTAAGTATTTTACCAGTAACATAAGCGTACTTTATATTTTTTTTTTTAAACGTTGCCCCAAGCTAGGAATTTCTCCTGAAACGTGTGTACATTACAAACACATAAACTCACATACATGTATACAACCCAGACCCGGAACAACTACTTGTAAGTGATACAAAACAATAGTTCCGTGCCGGAATCGAACACTCAACTGGCTGTGCAGCGTAGTCGATCACTCTATCAATACGTCAACCATGCTGTAGATTATAATTAGATACTTCACGGTATTTTCAGATCTAAAGTGAAAGCGTCAGTATAATGACGGGGCCCCCTTATAGAGGGCCACAGTCCTGCCGGGGTTGCGGGACATACGTATACCGCGACTCCGGCACACAAAGGGCTACCGAAGGACACCGTGGATTTTAGTCAGTACAAGTCTGACAGTCCCTCCCGCCCTGCCCGGGGTTGGAGGACTCATTTGATGATTTAGCAACGTAAAAAAAAAACATCTAAAGTGAATCGTATAAAATACCACTCACAAAAATGTTCAGAGTAAAAGAAGAGGCCGTTGAACCCATCAAATATTGCACGCAAAGTTATTGAACCTACCAAGTTGTATACCAAAACTTACTACACAAACTTACGTGTATATAAAGCGATGAAACAAAGGCCAATATTGTCGAAGACAACGTTTATTGAAACATGTTCAGACACCACAACATTTGTTAACTGCCAAAACTTAGTTGTTCATCAGTTTCCGAACGTAAATCATAAGTCAACGAACCCTCTTTGGTAGAACAAAACATACATGAGGACTTTGCGAGATGTGAGAGGAATTTATTTCGCACAAAGTCGGTTAACATAGAGTAATTTGTGTAGGAACATGATAATTTGTCAGAGGGTCTTGTTCCTTAAGAGGATCGTCTACCAAGCGCTCGTCCTTATTAAAAGCAAGCAACTTTTCATAACACTCCAAACGAACACATAGCTCGTTAATTAAAATAATACAGCATGTTCCATGTAAGAAAATATAAGCAGAGCGTTCTAGATGTTTGTTTTAATTAATTTATCTAACCTAGAGCTCTACATCTCAGTAAAACAAGTTAATTGTGTTTATTTTTTCTTTTAATTGAAACATTGTACACTGGAAATTTCTCCTGTATCGTGGCTGCGTATACTAAACATTTGAATCCAGTGTGCTTAGTGCGAGTTTTTTTACGTTGACGCGTTCGTAACGTTTTACTACGTTCGGCGCTCTTATTGGTCCGCTCCAAGGTCGTAAGAACTCTCAACCAATGAGAGGGTCAAACGCGTATAAACGTTACTATGGCGTCAACGTAAAAAAAGTCGCACTAAGCACACAATCCTATTAAGTACAGTATACTGATATGTTCCTTGCGGAATTCAAACTCGCGACACGAAATGCAGCAGTGAATCCCTCAGTCACTGTGCTGTTACTGTGAGTCGTGTTTGGATAAGAGTGCCTGGTATCAAAGTAAGGTCGTGTATCCGACAGACCCGGTGATGCCACTTTTCACATCAGCTGTGTGACCTTCTTACCGGTACCGGGTAACGGCTTCAATAGCTCATTTAATAGTGGTTGTTGAATGTTTTATTATTTACTTACGTATTTCTGACATAAACTATCATAAAAAAGAATAATCAATTTATATAATAAAACGCAAACGTCCATTATAAACGAAAATAGACAGAGCAAATGTTATTTTTCCATCCGCGAAAGTTAGATTAAGAAGTGTCAGATCAATCTTCATTGCTATCACAGAGCACGGAATAGATGCACACGGCACAAGCAAGTCTAGAGACGGCAGTATGTACCAATGAAATCGAGGAGTCGAATGTGCATTGAGTGTAAAATATCTTAAATTTACGACAATAAAACCGTAAGAAGTCCGTTCTTGGGTCGCTAGACTGTTTAAGCAGGCTATCGCGGCCCGGGTACGAAAAGACCGTGTGAAGGAACAGGGTTGTTTTTAATCAGTATTAACGGTTGTACCACAAACAGATAAACATCTGTTGAACGCCGCGCCGTTCTGAAGTTGACATTTATTTGAGGCAAGTGTTCAAGATTTTTAACATTTTTTCTAGTAAGACGGTGTGATTTTGACTGACAGTCCCTTAAATTCCGCTCCAAACACAGCAAAAAAAAGAATTCCGTTAATAGTAACGGAATTCGAGATACGTGATTTACATCATTGTTCGTAAGTTAGTGTTAATATAGTACCCCAACGGATACGACGTTGTCCGTACTCTATGGTCTCTACAAACATTTCAGTAGGTGGGTCCCAAACTATCAGAAAATTGGGTCAAAATATCAACAAGTCAAGGAACCCTTATTTCCTGAATGGACAGAAGTCCTTCTTCCTTGAGTAAACTGAATTTATTTTGATGTTTTCACAAGTCTGTTAGTGGTGTGAATAACAAAGTCGTTTGAGAGGATGGTTTATGGCCGTGACCGTACCCACCATCTTGGTTAAAAAGGTCAACGAACTGTGACCCGTAGCGGTTAATAGTGAGGGTTGATGATGATAATGTTAATAAAGAGTTTTGATCGTACTTTCTTTATAATTTGGTGCACAAACAGCAGTACATCTACATACTAATCAGTTAAGAAATTTTTTTGCTTTCTTGATTAAAACATTTTTACAACTTAATTTTTTTGTGTTTGACTGAGTGAATAGTTTGTTTCATTTCAATGCCAATTTAAATCGACACATCAGTTCATCGTTTTGAAAGCCTAACACAAATGGTTGCCAAAAATGTACTGATGAATGCATTGAATAATATAGAGGTATTAAAAATATAATTTTAACTAAAACATTCATTGGAATTCCCCGCCGGGGACTGTGTTCCTGACAGCTATAACCTTGGAGTCTTCAAAGTCAAGAGTGAATAGGTTACTTCTAGGCAAGCGTTTAATTGAAGGGAACCTTTTAGTCGTAGAGACAAAAAATAGGAAATCAGGGTTTCGTCAAGGGATATTTATCTCCTGCATGATTATTTAACGTGCTAACACCGCAATCTCGCGTATGGTTTTTAAACCGTTTCAGATAGTTCTTAGTTGGGCCTACATATTGTTAATGTTCTGGGCATTTCTACGGACACGGTGATTTTTGCTCAATTCCGTGGGCAATTTTTTTTTCACATATTGACTTATTTTATATCACGAAAATAATAAGCATATTTTTCTAAACAAAATGGTGCTAATTTGCCAATAATTGCTCCAGTAGTTTATGAAATAAATTTTGAGTGCCATGGAATTGAGAAAAGTGACCACAGAATTTAGAATTACTTATATTCTACGTAACCGAGAAAGACCAATTAATTTTTTTTAAAACAATCAAGAACATATTTTATCAGTTTTTTGTATTTTAGTTATGTAAGTTTATATTGAGTCTGCCTTGAGAGAGATTCCTTGAGTTATCATGCTTAGTTACCTAACTTTTAGTCAAATCATTTAAATGAGCATTTTTATTAAACATATATGGTAAAATGTATTATAATTAGCATTTTCGTTAAACCGTTAAATTACAAACAAGAGACATGAAGTATAGACGTCAAGTCAGTTTCATTTAACAAACCGCAGAAAGTAATAGATATAATCGAAGTTTTCGGGTGTTTAATAGTCAGGTCAATTTTTTACTCAAAAATTACTGAATGTATTTTAATGAAACTTTGCAGTAATATAGTTTATACATCAGAATAAAATATAGGCTAACATTTTAGGATCTTCCGAGGCTCGAGTAGCTAGTCGCGGTAGTATTAGCTAAAATCAGATCTTGCAATTGCAACGTCAACTCTAGATACTTTAAACCTTTTATACAACATTATAGACACATAATGTATGGCGTAAACTACTTTACCATGACAAATTGTGAAGCAAGTGACTTTAAACCCCATATAAACCGAGATTAGTTACATAGGTAAACCATCGTTCTCAATTCCGTGGACCCCAGGACACAAAATTGAGGGCCACGGAATTGAAAAAATATCGTACTAATCAAAATAACTTATTACTGTTACGACTTCAAACAAATTAAATGAAAAAAACATGCTTTTGTCTAGTTAAACTTCAGTCTAGGGAAACAAAACTTGTTTAAAAATAAAACATTCAAAAGATATCTTTGACACGGTATTGAGAAAAGACTCCGAACTAAAGACACGGAAACAGGTTCTCACCTTCGAAAATCTAAAAAAACAGCAGCACACCACAGATGCACTCACATGGCCTGCTCGGGAGCACCTGACAGTTTACAAGAATCGGATGGTGATGTCCAGTTCGCGAGTATTTAGTATCGTAATCAAGTGTTTTTTGTATGACACGGAAATGACTCATTAGACTGGGACAAATCTTTACGCATCCACAAATATAACAAAATAAGCAATTACGGGTTTATTTATTGTCAATATTTCTTGGTTAGCTTTCCATATACCCAAGAATATCAAAAGTTTGCTTGAAATTCAGCTTCATTAAAAAATAAAAAATATTTTACACTCGATTTCGGAAAAGGGATAGGTCAAAATCAGTGAAATTACACCCGTTTTTTCACTTCAGATTTTTTTTTAGTAAAATTAAGAAGTACTACGGAATTTATGTTATGCTCTCCAGTTAGAGTATAGATTGGGACGTACGCTTAAAAATTTTGGGATGTGTATGTAACTTCTAACCATGTTTTTTTTAAAAGGACAAAAAAATTGCCCTCTTCGTAGAAATGCCCTTCTTACACCTGCATGGTTATTTAACGTGATAACACCGCAATGTCGCGTACGGTTTGTAGAGAGCAATTTAAATTCAAGAATTGGGACATCTTCAGTCTTGGTCTTCTTTTTCTCGTCTCGGTCTAATTCTTTAAAGAAGAAGAAATTTGGAAACCCCAGTTCCGGGTCAAGTGAGTTTAAATGTTTGTAAACCCTCGATACAGGAAAAAAGTCACAGCGGGGCAACTTTTTAATGTTTACGAGCAGTGTAAATGTTATCTCACTTTTATTTGACTTCCGCTACATAAAATATTACATCTTTTATTTATTTTGCTTAACGTCATACTTTTATGGCTGTGAACATAAATTATTGCTAAGAATCAATTTAATGAGTATTTGTTCTCTTTTCACGAGAGAGGCCTGTGTCCAAGAAGAGGCAACATTTTAAACTGTTTGTAGACTAAGCATACCTAATCTGCTTGTTCCCAGTGCTGGGAAACAAGCCTCTTCTCTATGAGAAGGAAAGGTGATTGTCTATTGTTACAAAAAAAAACTATTATCTACATCGTTTGTATGAACCGATGGGATATGCATTGCTATCGGCAAAAATAATGGCCAAAATATCAAAAAAATATTCCTTAGTGTCAGGGACCCCTTTCTTCAATTGCCTTTTGCCTTCCATGGCCGGTGCCATTTTTAAACATGTCCCGCGACCCTACTTATGAACCCTTGACCTAGACTAAATGATAAGAGTCGTGTATCGGGATTTATATAAAGTACAAAATCGAATATGTAACACAAAGCTTATTTCCAATTATCGTTTTCTTTTATTACCAGTCAGTAACTCACTTTTTTGTTTGTTCTCAATACAAATTGGCTAGGTTCTCACAAGGACACGAACAAAACGTGATTGAAGAAGGTTGTTTGTAAGAAATAACAAAAAGGTTACATATAAAAAGAATGTATTTTGATTACGTGGACCTGCTCATCATTAATATATCGCTTTGTTACAACGTAGGTATAATAATTTCCGATTCATGATTACTTCATCAAAAGGTTTCTTTTAACATTTCTGTGCGTAATGAAATCAAGTATAAAAATCCTATTAATTTAATTAAACATTCAACAAAAGCTCCTGTGTGTGTTCCCGTAGAAATTATCCTCGCGTTATAATAAAACAGCGTTATCATTTTCTAGGAATATAGTCTTTATCAAAAGGAAGTTGAAAGGAAAATTTATTAATAAAAAAATCTGCGTAAAAAGTTCACATACAAAAGATTTGTTACTATAATGTGTTATGGATGTCAGAACGCCGAAACCAAAAGACCTTGAGGGGAAATAATATACGTTTGAATTTTCAGATTATGTCAAAACCTTAGCAAGACAAATTCAGTCGTAAAATCCCTTTACTGATGAATTTATCGTGTAATAAGTAAAATAATAGTACAACGAAGCACTGGATTTCTACAAGTATAAATTAGCGTAGCGCATCTACAGTCGTAGCGCGTATACAGTCGTAGCGCGTCTACAGTCGTAGCACGTCTACAGTCGTAGCGCATCGTAGGAGTACTACGAGGATGGCCGCGCAGCTGCAGTATGCGTGGTCTACAAGCGTAGCACAGCGTGCGCGGTCTACGAGCTTAGCACAGCGCGCAGCGTAGCGTGTCGTAGTACAAGAATATACGAGTATTAGGCTAGGTAGTGAATGAGTGTTGTTGAACTAATGATATCATAAGATAATTTATTGCAGTTGCAATATCTTGAGAGACCGATCATGACTTCAGTATGCAGGGCAGTGACCAACGAACCGAAACCGTTCTCTGAAGAACGTTTTCGGTTCGAAACGGTTTCTGTATTTGTAATAAATCCTTACTCTTAACAATCTATTACGAGAAATAACACTAACGCGCAGGAGTACAAAATACAAAAAAAAAATGATATATACCTCTATTTCGTAGCAACTACCAACGCTACGCCGTAGCTCCGTAGCACAACTGCTACAATTCATAACTGAAATCGTTAGGAATTTTAGTAGCACTATTAACGTTCTTAGGTAATCTCTATATAGCGTGAGTTTACACCCTTATGTTACAAAATCCGATGTAGGTACAATCAAACGAAATTCTGATAAATGATTTTAATTTGAAAGCTGAATATAATAAAATGGCTTGCCACGCAACCAGTTAATTGACGATCGTCAAGGGATTTGATGTGATCTTTATTATGTGTGTGTATGCATGATTCCTGATCTAAAGTACTGGTATGTTTTTGTTTTTTATACCTACATTAACCGCTTATTTTTAACTTTGTATGAAAAACATCAAAGACATGTAACATATTTACTCGTCAAACTAAGCTTTCTTCCTTGTGATTACCGCACAGTCTGTAATCATGCCAGCCATTATATTCAACTTCCAAGGTTGAATGGAACGGTTATGATTGACGTTGAAAAAAGAATACGAAGCTGATCGTCTTTTGTTTTACTCGATTAAGTGCCTGACAACCGTTTTATTTGTGAATTGCTTGGAAATAAATGTTTAGGGTTTATCGTGATAAGCTGTTTTGATTGATCGATTGAAGGGTTCATATTGATTCCGGTGAACCTGAAGATCGAGGGTATAGTGATGAACTCTGTTGATCATTGACCTCTTGTATTTAAAAGGAGCACTTAACAATAATAATATTTTTTAAATTAAATTGGTTACTATCGTAAAGCCATACAACGAATGGAAAAGTTCTGAAAATCACTTCATATTTTATGACGTCATTTATACAATACGTGATTTACCGATCACGTTGCAACCTCTTAATTGGTTTTGATCGAGTTAAACGTGGTTTAGTTAAGAACAATACTCAAGTGTTCATGAAACCTAAGAACTTTTAGCGTGGGTAGACCTGCGGGCATAATATCTAGATTGGTATATTGATTAGATACGGTCCAATGATGATTTAATAGACTTCTCCAAGTAAACATGTTTAGATTAATATTTGTATTACACTGTCTGTGATTAATGAAAATGAAAACTAAGTATAGTTATTAACACGTTATAGTTATTCACATTTAGGTAATCAGATACGTATCAAGTCGCATGTTGTGCAAAGTCTATACTCTGATTCAGAGCGACTCGCTGTCCGACTATGGGCCATGCCCGGGTGGACGGCGCGTTGTGTTCCACGCGCGCTCTTCAAAGAGTGTCAGCATTGTGACGGGGACAGAAGTCCTCTAGAAAGGACACCGCGGATTTAAGTCAGTACGAGTCTAATAGTCCCTCCCGCTCTACCCTGGGTGGGAGGTCCAGGTTTCTTAGTAGAAAGAAGGAACCAACAACAGAGCCATTACCGTTATTCCTTCATAATAATGAACTATTATAGTATCATAATTCTCATTTCAATGATAAATCACAAAATAATAAAAACATCAAGATTTATTTGACCTAAATAGTTAAAACAGGTTAAATAAATATTTTATGTTTTCACTTTTCCTGTTTTCTACAAACTGAGTATAATTATTCCACACTACGGATATCTATCTTCTATATCTTCTTCTATCTATATCTTCTATAAATTACATATATTATAATGAATCGCAAAATGTGTTGCTAAGCTCATAACTCGGAAACGGCTGGACCGATTCGGCTACTTCTATTTTTGTTGTGTAATTATCATGTCCACCCGTGTGAAGCCGGGACGGGCCGCTAGTTATAAATAATAAAATGTCTAGATACTTGACATAAATAGCAGAACAGTATTAAATATTTTAATGTATACTCTCTCATCATTTCCTGAAAAGAGATTCAAGTTTTAACAAGTATCATTTCATGAGCGTTACGGAAAAGCTCACAGGCTTTTGTTTCTAAAACAAAAGAGTATTAAAAGGTATGCTTTAACTAAGAACTCTTCTTGTGTTACCGTCGACGAGTAAAACTAGCTTATTAATATTAAAAGACGGTTAAGAAAAGCCGTAAAGAATAAGATACAAGGTGGTACGGAAAAGGAAAATTATTTAAAGGCATATATATATAGCACTAGAGCACTCTCGCAACTCTGAAGTGTGACTCATGTTTCCAGCGACACATGTTTCAGATTTATTCATTACTACCAGTGCTCCCGACTTCGCTCACGTGGATGTCGGAACCCAAGAAAGTTTTTTTTTAAGTAGACTAAGATAGTCCATACTACCTACATCAGCTACCTGCCGTAGAAGTCCCGTCAAAATTGGGCCCAGCCATTTCAGAAATTAGCCATTACAAACAGACAGAAAGACAGACATACATCAATTTAAAAAAAAAAATTGGTATGCATGTAGTAAAAAAACGGTTCAATATTACTAACAGACACTTCAATTTATTTATTTTATATACGTACTTTATAGATGTATAGATACGTTCTGTTATTATTATACGAATCTAACCTTCTGAGTTTCATCGTTTGTTATAATAATATCAAATTGACATTATTATATGCTCATAGAAGGAAAGTATTAGAAAACAAACCGTGACTTTAGTAGCAAATTCAAATTTCAATCGCTATGGATTATTTCAATTGAATTGAAAGGTTCCGTGCGATGCACCGTACCGCAACGTACACCACTTTAGTAGGAACACGCATTAAAGTATGTGGTCTATCACTTTTCACCTCTTTATGCTTTTACTAATAATGTTGAAAGTGGTCAACCGCGAATTTTGTCTATTAGTACAAAGTAATACATTTACTTCCACGCCGCCACTTTATGTGTTGAAACTGCAATGAGCTATAATAATAATAAAATTTTATTGTCAGACCAAGATAGTCCATAAGTTGTTAGTAGGTTAGTAACAGAATAAAAATAGGTTGAAACTATAGCAAAATGTGACTGAAATAATATACCCTTAGCCTTAGATGCCTACATCCAAAGTAGCAAAAAGGGGTTTCTAAGTTAGCTAATATTTTTTGTGACAACCACTTCTGATGAATTAACCTCCTGTTTAGGTAACAAAGGTTAAAATATAAATAGTGTTGGCGTAACTGTTTATAAAATGACGTCAAACGAACAACTAAAAGTTCGAGACATTGATAACATCATAACGTCATGTTTTCACGAAAATTCAAGCGAATTCGCTAAAGCCCCTTAATTAATACACGGTAACTGTGAATAGTTTTATGATTAACTGCGCGAACAATAACGTCATCACTACTCAATAACATAGAGACGTAACCTTATGACAATTTAAAGTTGAAAGTCTGGCAGTATAACTAAAAACTTTGTTGATGCCGTGCCCTGCGTCTGTAGCACTATCTAGCGTTGCATAGCAACGCGACTAACTAGACTGAGCGACTTTTTACCTATTGGTAAAAGTTTTGGATCACAACTTTCTTCGTGATGTCCCGTCTATTGCTCGTATATTAGTTTAATGTCTTTGGAGATACCCTTATTTGAATTAAGAAATTAAAGGAAATACACTTACTAACTATGGTTCAAATATTGTTTAATATGAATGTGAATACGCCTTAACATTAAAAAAAAAAACATAATGTTACACGATCATAACGTACCGTCAACGTACACTTATCAATGTTTAAAAGTTAGGTCTTATCTCAATTCTAAATTGCATTTCCAGAAAAAAGTCTTTATCGAGTTCTTTTAAATTGTAAATACTGGTGGTCGTGACTGTACATCGTTATTTATTCGCTAGTAAGTGGAGCAGCCATTTTTTTAACTGCAGCTGTTGACCGATCTTATCTAGCCCCTACATTGTATGTAATCAGCTGAACAGCCAATTATGCAACGTTTTAAACTAACAACTGCATAAAGAGTTTGACCCAAGCAAATAATTGACAATGTAATATTGTCTGTCAATGACCTACAGCTTCTTATTTAGTACGAATAGTTGTGTTAATCAAAAGAATTCATGGTATTACATACAAAAACAAATTTCACCCTGACATTTCTCAACAGATTTGTTGTAAAACTTCCTAAAATATAAACAATGTTTTTTCATTACAAAATTCAACAAAGTAACATTTTATTTTAGGTACTTAATATTCTTTAATGCAAATTTTCAAATGTTTTGCTTTCAGTTTTCAGCTGTTTGTTGTTATTTTTAATAATAAAAAAACAATGTAAATACATGCCTAGAATGTAATTTCTTCAAAATTTTATTAATGAATCGACTTCACAACATAAACAAGCCCACGTTAACAAACAGTTCATGACAACAATACATCATGATGACATCCAAGGACTATGGAACCTTGAGCACATCAAAATATGTTGATTCAACGTTTCGACGTAAATTATTTTCGATCGAAGCACAATGGGTAATGTCCTTTGAAATTCGGTGAAACATACAACTAAGTTGTGATGGTAATGATCGACTTTGAAACAACGTTTTGTAATCCGTCTGATCGAGTTTTAGTCCCGTGAGCCAATCTTTGCGGAGTCTAATCATTGACGCAGGATACGTCAGACAGCACCAGTGCAGTGTGTGTCTTCGTAAACACACACGCTCTTCCCTAACCTTCATACGAGTAAATTATGTTTATTTTGTAAATTGGTTTTTATCAAACACCTTAATTGCGAGTTGTTTGAAGTAGCTATAAGCTAATAATTGGTAAAAATCCTTTAATTTTTTAACCGAAATGTAAAAGAATATAGGATAGTAGATATAGGAAGTATGGGATTTATCATAGTGATCATTAGTTTATAGTGATCATTAGTAATATGACTTTAGAAGACTAAAGTCATGTTTATTTAACTTAACTAATGATAAACCAACCCGCCTTGGTTAATTATAATCAAACATGTCAAAGATGAAAATATTAAACAGTGAAAAGGTCAGAGATGTGGTCGGCTTTTGATAGTTACTACTCTAAAATAAACAGTGTAATTTTCATTGTCCTATGGAACAGCAAAACAAGAAGAACGGAGAGATGGCATAGCAAGATGCACGTACTTTAAAAATACAACTTTTAATGGTGTGGCATCAACGCTTATCATCATCTGTCAAGATATAGAACTTGGTCCATCCAAATTGATTGTTTAGTACATAAAATATCAACACAATGGCGTGGTGGCCTGCTATGTGAACCCAGAGATAACAGAGAGTAGAGGGCAAAGCCCACGCAAAGCTACAGGTTATACGGGCAGTGGCCGCGGCTATATCGAAAACCTTTATTGGACTTTTATTGGCAATTGCTGTTTGTTTGCGATTTTAAGGGTATGGGTTTAATTTCTTTATACTTGGCCAAGTCCTCGACTTTTATTTTGAGTTGTAAAATCCATAAATGAATCCGAGTCCCTGGATTTAGCTGAAGGGACTGTCAGACACTTACTGACTAAATCTACTCTATTCCCTTACTCATACCCTTTACGTTCCAGATCTTATCCGTCGCAAAAACTAAGGCAAGTCTCGGTGCGGGTTTCGTAGAGTCCGCGTAGTGGATTACGGCCCACCTTTGACAGAGGGAACTGGTGCTTCAGCTGTGCAGTGGAACTTTTATAGGCCAATTTTGGTACATCAGCAATGTCTCCTTTTTTTATTTAGACTTTTTTTTTTTTTTCAACAGAGTCTTGGAGATCGTAGTGAGTTCCCTGAAAGGTTATAAAGGACGCTGGTCCGCGTCCTTCGATGGCTTGCCGTAGTGTATGGACGTACCCCGGGTAGGTATTCAAACTACAACTCTAATCCGTAGTTCCTAAAACAGAATCGACAAAACGCAGCAAACGTTCCAAACACGACGAGAAAGTTTTGTTTGTTAGAACTTTGACAATGTTTGTTTGAGTTGAAGGTCTGACATCGAATATATGAGAAAGCATTTACGGAAACTACATCGGAATACAGCAATAACATCCACCATTATTTAAAATTTCATCGATTCCATCAGTAAGTGAATATATATCAATGTATGAATGTGCGTGTTTAGAAGACTGAGGCACAGATAATATAATAAACTAAGGTTATCCTAAAGGTCTCGAAACTAAACTTAAATAAGGATTTTACAATTTTATGTGAATATACAGTTTTAATTGCCAATTAACGTGTGTAACGATAGAGGCTATAATTATGTTGCACACGGATGGCCCACAGCTGGGCAAAGACCTCTCTCATATCTTTCCCGGTACTTTATTATCTTCTTTTTTTTTCATACGCCATCGCCACCTCGAACCAGCTTTCGCCATAATAAGTTATCTTTTGCAATGTTAAGTTAAATTTACTTGATCTGAAATTCTGAATGGATACAAGAACCTAAAAGGGTGCGGGTGTGTCTAAGTAGTATTCCGTGGCCGTAAAACGGAGAGGGCAACTGAAAGAACAGGCCTCCCTGTTCTTTGTCTTTTAGTCAGTCTTGCTTTTCCACTCCACCTTCTCGTCTTCTACACTTTCTACGCCGTCGCCCGCCGGTGCCGGTGCCGTGTCGGCTAATGGAAAAACGCCCATTGTGGGCGGACGCAGTTTTAAAGAGGTTATGTTCAACATAATGTTATACAACGAATACTTCCATATAAGTTCGGTGGAGGTAAAACGTTCTCCAGTATTCGATTACCTACAAACAAGTACTACCTATATTTCTTATACGAAGATAAAACATTAATAATTAAGTTAAAGACACCTGTGCTCGAGTTACCTTCAAGAAAAAAGGCAAATATGACGGTCGTAAAACCCAATGAAAATATGACCTTACTAAATTATTAAGGAGGGATCACGAGTATGTACGTCGTACAACGTATTAAATTATGTATTTCTCATAGGATCTTGGGACATTTATTTATTTATTTATTTATTTAATAGGCAAACCAACTAAATACACGCTAATACATTTTCATTACACGTATTTTGCGAAACCAGTAACGTTGCATGTATCTAAATTAAAGGTAAGCACAGCAATTTGTTTACATCTCACTATACAATAATAAATAATATTACATTGAAATGATAACTTTAAATAAATCAAGATAACTAATGTTCATAAACTAACTTACGTAAATTATAATCGTATGTTCAGCGAAATTGTGTGGATACTTTAGTATCCAGAATAGAATTTATTTATTTGTTAGAATAATGTACAAGGTTGTTATGTGCATTATGTATAATTATGATCATAATAGTCTATCGTTTCCGGCGTACAAATATGGTTTATCCTACATTACAATTAAAGATTAATAATCATGAGAATTTCAAATTATTTTAATAAATTGAACGACATTAATTAATTTAGTCAAGGAGATAAATACAATTTATAAATTGTATTTTATCTCCTCGACTAAATTAATAAGACAATAATGACAAATATTAAGGTAATTTTTTCATTCTTATAATCTAAAATCCATTTAGTGAAAGTTACACGCAGAGATGTTTGTTCGTCATTCTCGGTTCAAGCAATTTTATTACTGTGCGCAGTACGTACCACTAATGGACTTCTAGACCCCACCGTACATGAAGTGGCTTCACTTAGACCTGTATTTAAGTTGATGATCTATCAAAGGTTACAGAGGAATGATTAACAAAATTAACCTTTAATGTAGTACATAATTCAATTATGTGACCTTAATTAACAACACCTTGACTTTTTTCTATCGTAGTTATTATAGAACTTATAAACTTCCTTTACTTATTCATCTGTGATAGACATTCTTTGAATATGGCTGGTGACGACATATTTAAAATAATTCTAAGCTCTTTTTTTAATATTTTAGAACTGTGCTCGAAATATTCCTCATAAAATATATATCTATTCTTTACTTTTAAATGAACTAGATAAATAAACGTCAAATAACAGAGTACTCATTCATAAAAGTATATGGAAATCAACTACTTTACGATATTATATACTGATAAACAAGTTAATTACGGACTCAACAACCAAAACCTTTTTGGTGTAGAGTTCAGTGACCGATTAGATTTTCATGACTCCTATGTATAGACCTATTAATCAGATAAAGATATTTTTGTTTCCACACCCTTCAACACTCATGGATGACTCCAATTTTAATTTAATTTTACTATATTATGCCCGCGACGTTTCTGCGTGAAGTTCGGTAATTATACAGGGATAAAAGTATCATAAATGTTAATGAAGGTTATAACTATCTGTGTACCTTCATCGAAATCCGTTCTGAGGTTTTTTTGTGGAAGCGTTACAAACATCCATCTATCCTTGCAAAAGCACTTCGCATAATATGTATAAAGATGGTAAGAAGTTAGGACAATGAAACCTCGAACCTATTCAAAAAAGCTTAGTGCATTCAATTCAATAAAAAATTACTCTTCAACGCCATTTGTGCTTAAAAATACTTACATGACACTCATACATTTTCAATGATACTTTGAAAAGAAAACATACAATAAAAAGTGCTTAAATTAGTTCAACGACACATATCCATTGTTCTTTCAACTCCCAAGCACTTTACATGTCTAAGTTATTGAAGCGAAAAACAAAATCCACTTGAGAAATAAAACACCTTCGTCTACAGACGAGTAAACATTAAAATTTACTTCTCAATACACAGAGCAGGTGGAACAAGTTTCATATATACTTACGAGTATTTGCAATTCCAATGTACTAAGGCCGTAGACACACAGTGAGCTTTGCTTGGTGCCACACTCGAAAAGTACCGTTGTTACAAGGGACAATTAGTCATGTGGCGTGGCTTCGTACGTGTGGTCTCCGGTCTTAGTCTGTATTGCAGTCTACATTCCACATAGAAGATGTATGCCACTTAGCACGAAAAGATTGGAAGAATTGATAGGAAATCTTAGGAAATAATAGTGAAATTATTTTTGTTATCAGCAGCCAATAATGTTCACTGCGCACAGGCTTCCTCTCTATTTAGTGCCTGTAACCCACTACGCATACCTAGTGCAGCTTGGTAGATTTCATATTGGTCGACATTTTTGGTTCTAGGATCTGTGTTCTAGGACATGCCGGTTCAAAAATCAAACGAATGTTATCTGGGTGGGTTTTAATCCACGTCCTTTAAGTTTCTAAGTCGGGATGGTTACCGCCAGGCCACCACTGCTCTAACTTTGTGGCATCATATTAATTGAAAAAGCTGGATGGCGGTATAGCTCCTATTTTGATAAAAGCCAAGAGAATTTTATTCAACTTCGCATGTGTATTTTTGATGTTAGGCAAAAAGTACAGTGTGCACTGAGCGTTACTTCGATATGATAAAAATTTAGTCAGTTTTGTTGCATGTAGCAGTTTGAAACAAAAATAAGTATGAGCTGGATTTGGCTCTCCACCAAATAGAACCATCTAGAAAACGTTTAAAGTTTTAAAAGGTTGAAGCAAAACTAGACTAATTGCTCCGTAATTGGCGCAGGTCAACGATTTCTTTCCATTTTTTTATTGTTTGGGCACGTTCAAATATTAAATTAGAACAAGTACTTAAGGAGTTCTTTAATTTTTGGGCTAGGTGCTTGACGAAACGCCTTAAAGCCAGATTAGTTCCGGCGAGTAAAAGTGACAAAGCTATACAAGTCGTCTAGCACCCCATCTCGTTCACTCACTGGAAGAAGCCTGGTTTTAAGACGTTGTAATACCCCTCCTGGTATGTTTCGTCAAGCGTCCTCGTAAGGCTGCTTTTCCACCAGAGATGCGCTATGCTACGTTGCTAAGGATGCGTTTGATATCCACCAATCATATACTCATTATGTGTGTGTGCGTTATGAAAACAAATGAATATGATCGGTGGATATCAAACGCATCCTTAGCAACGTAGCATAGCGCATCTCTGGTGGAAAAGCAGCCTAAGAGTAAAACCAGTAATAACTGCAGCTAGATGGTTACTCTAAAAAAAGTTCTTTGTCCTACAGCGTCCAATTACTGGCCGAAAATAAATACACAATGATTAACGATACTTACTCTAAATAGTGGAAACATAGGTTGTATCGACAAGCTATCTGTTAAAATTTAAGGTCAACATTGTTTTCTTACCTAATGGCGGTATAGCGTGAACATCGAGTGTTCTGCCAGAATTGTTTGGTCATTGGATAGTGGATAAATGTATCTTTCTTTTGTAGTTTACGAGTTATTTTGTTTTGATGATATTCTGTGGATAAAATGTAACTAGGGTTCATTAAACCCCACACTGGGTACGGCCACGTCTCGTCTCGTATCATCATCATCATCAGCCTATAATGTTCCCACTGCTGGGACACAGGCCTCCTCTCTGTGAGAGGGAGTAGGCCATAATCCACCACGCGGGCCCAGTGCGGGTTGGTAGATGTCACATGTCTTCGAATGTTTGGTTCTAGGACATGCCGGTTTCCTCACGATGTTTTCCTTCACCGTTTTGAGAGCAGTGGTATTGAAATAAATTACACAAAGTAAAGCGCCTGACTAGGTTCGAACCCACGACCTACAATTCGTAATTTGGGATCGATACCACTGGGCCAACACTGCTCTCTCGTATCCTTGCCTAGAAAATGATAAGATTCGTGTCTCAATTATGACATTATTCACATCATTATCATCTTGGAGCGACTGCCTATCTGACCTCCACAACCCAGTAACTGGATAAATACGATACCCCTTGGAAAGACTGGTTGTCAGACTTTCGCGCTTCTGACTGTGATTAATGACTGTCATAGATCTACAAATGACAGCCGCAACCAACGGCTTTTCGTGCTTTCTGAGGCACGGAGGAAACTTGCTATGATAAATGGTCACCCATCCACAGATCAACCTGCAAGCGCGGCTTAACCTTGAATAGAATTTGTTGTAATTATTCAACAGATTTCCAAATTTAAACTGACAAAGTTAACCCTGTAATCCTCTTAAGTCCCTCAGAAGCACGCTAAGCTCAGAACTGTCACGAGTTGAAATAGAGTAGGCCTTTAACAAGTTTTAGTAAGACACGGAGAAACTTAGGAATTTATGTCAAGTGCTATATTCTGTTTGAAAGGTCCCTTAGACATAATATAATAATAAATTAGTGTGAATATTTCTTGAAAAGGTGTACAAAAATGTGACAAAGTGCGAGAGAACCTCGACCTTTCGCCAGTAACATAAGATATACGAGTTAGGTACCTATTATTGGAATCTTCATATTTCTCGTGTGTTATGTGAGTCTTTATTTAATTCAGAATCTGAGCTAATACTGAGAATTTGTTGCAGTGGCCCAGAGGTCCTAATATAACCAGAATGGCTCTAAAGAATCTATACTTTACTGTAGTGTGAACTGTAGCAGGTCATGGATTCGAACTTAGCCAACGCATTACTGAAACGAAACATCCTGAAAACCTTCATGATCTGCAGGCATGATGGATTACATTCCACTGCCACTCAAAAACAGACGGCCTGTCTGTGTCCCAGCTGTGGGAAAATAATAGGCTACTTTATGCTCCTGGGAACATTAAACTAATTAAGTCATGAGAAGGGTCTCATGACTTAATTAGTTTAGTAGTTGTCGTTACAATAAAGTGACTTATAATTTACTAGGGAGTAAATTATAAGTCACTTTATTGTAACGACAACCACTATTCACTACAACACATATTTGGTTGTTCCAAAAATATTCTAAAGTAATTTTTCTACATTTCAGTTTTAGTTATCCGGCTCGAAGGACCAAAAATAACCAGAGGAAACCGATCCCTGCCGTCGTCGTCCTGAAGGGATCATAATAATAAAAGGATTATTGTCATATAACCTACCGTCTGAACCCTATAACATAGTCTCGAGCCGCGCTCTTAGAAATAAGAAGAATACAAAGCAACACCTTAAAAGAACGTGTTCGTGTTGTTATTTTATATTTAACAGCATGATAGCGAATTTGATATAAATGTAAGCACGTACCAGAAGAGACATTAGAATAAAGAATTCTACGCTCTATTAAACTCTCCAGTCCCTTAAGTATCTCAAAAGATACATCATATACTATGTTGGTAGTATTACATAATACACGTACGTATCTTCGTATGTACATACGGCCGCATAAAGTATAGACCACTATATCTAATACGAGTAGAGTACGAGACGAGACTTTCCACAAATGCGATGCACGAGACGTTCGTCGAGCAGTAGTAACGAGGATTTACTTCGAAATGTCATGCACTCAAATGCACGTATGGAGCGGACATTATCCGCAGAACGTTCACGAAGAACATTTTTATCTCGGCTCACGTTTTAAAATGTAGGTACTAAAAGAGCCAGACTGAAAAATAAGCTAGGTTTTAAAGTCGTAAATCTAATTTAAGCCCAATATTCTACGTTAAATAAAGGTAAATTAAATCAAGGCGGCATCTAAAAACTCTAAAAACTAAGTTACGTGAATTGGATGGAGTTACGCAGTATAAAACAAGCTGGGCAAATTTTAAGCCCAAAATTAAGCTAGGTACAGTTAATCTAATTTTGCAGTGTTCAGTAAAGTTGGAAGGCAGACAGAGATAAAATTATATGACGTGGAACTTTGTTGATACGTAGGCAGAACATAAGATGTACGTGGGAGACGACACAAAACAGACATAACGACCAAACTCGTAGTAGACTACACGTCCAATGCTAACATTTGTTTGTGATCATATTTTATTACTTTGACGAGATATTATCACGCTCCGGAGACGTATGACGAAATTTGATATACCTTACGAAACGGTAAAAACAACTTATTTACAGCGAGTTACAATTTTTTTTCACCAGTGTAATTAAATAATTTCATTTTTTTTTAATAATAGACAATGTTCCGTATGTAGCAAAACGCTGCAAATTTGATACACGTTACAAACCGGTAAGAACAACCTAATTCCAAATTTGCAGCGTGTTACTAATTTTCTTACCCCTGTTTTTAACTAATTGCACTGTTTTGAAAAAAAACAATGTTCCGTATGTTGCAAAACGCTGCAAATTTAATACACGTTACAAAACCGTAAGAACAACCTTATTACCCCTGCAATTGCGTGTTACTGTTCGTCATTAAAAACTAGTCGATTAATTACTCTGCTAAAGTAAGCATGAATCTCTTCCTTATAAAAAAGCAAACACTAACCTTAAATATTCAGTGATTGGTGGCTAGATTTTCACGGCAAAGAGACAACTTTTTATTGAACTACTGTGATTTTTTATTCAAATATTATACGGAAATAAAAAAAAGCCACTGAAAATTATTATAAAAACGAAACTTTGTAGTTTTACTACCTATATTTTTGGAAAACTTTGAACTCTGTCACGCGACGCGATGGATTATAATTCGTAAGAAGTAATATAAGTTCATGACTATGTTATTTCATAGGACGCTTTCATGGCCTTGGCATTATTTGAACTTTTGGTTTTATTGTGTCGAATTTATTACCCAATTTAAGGTTTTACGTTAAAAGTTTCTAATTAGGCAAGTTTTATTATTATTAATTTACAATTCATAACCAATAATTCACATAAAATTCTTTTATGCACGTTAAGGCTAATTTATGGGAAATGAGAATATGCAGAGCGTCAAGTGCAAATTCCTAGAATCAAGGTTACATTCCGAGCTCACTTCACCGTGAACTTACAATCGGAATGATTCCTTTTAAAATAAATCATCATGGATTTAAAAACAATTGAAAAAATAATTGAAGGTGTTCGGGGCCCTCCTCGGAGAACCCACTCAAGAAATAACCCTTCTCAACGAGGCACTGTTCGAATTTCAAAGGTGTTTAGAGCTTTTTTTAGTGTCTCATTCAGAATCGTCTCGTGAACTCTACAGATTAGCATAAGACATTATCGTTGGCATGTTCAACAACTAGTCGATCGATAGCCACATATTTCTCTTCCTTATTCCTTCTAATGAGTCCCGCATTTTCCAATAAAATAGGAGGTTTACGACCGCTAACAGCTCTTCACATTTCACGGACAACTCGTAAAAAACTAATCATGCAAATGCAACCTTTGATGGTATAAGTAATGAACTTTAAAGTAGATAGGTATGGCATTGAATATTCATGGGAGTTTATATTTTATGCGCTTTAGTGGAAGGACCAGAATTCTTTGCACATGTCAGGTGAACCGTACCTTTGTCAACGAATAGGTTAATTTAATTTCTAAGTAATAGAAGTAAATAATGTTAAGGGCATCAGAATTTTACAGTAAAGGTAATAATATAGTCTGGTGATTTTAAGGCGCGGGCCATAAAAAAGACGTAAGACGAGGACGCGTCGCGGACGTGCGAAAATGTATGAGAGTCGCGTTCGCGCCCAGTCTCTTCTGTGTGTTTTACGTCGCGATGGCTAGCTTCTATACATCCTTTGTTAAAAGAGACGCCGAAGAGACGATTGATGTCTTCGGGCTCAGTCTAGTTATCTTAAGTTTTTAATTCTATTGGCATCCGTGCCTTAGTACACTAGAATATAAGATATTTATATTTTTACTAATGCATTTCAATACCTGTATGATTAAAATTCAAAACTATAGCGAGCGAAGCGAACAGCTAGTTTACTCGTAAAAAATTTAGAAATATACTGCATGATAGCAAAAAATTTATTTATTATCATTAACTTTTGACTATGGCAAATTCACTTTGTCCAAAAATCGAGACACATTGTTTAATGTCAGTGAACATTTTTACAAAAATACACTTTTATTTCCTAGTAAAGTAAACCCTAAGTGTCTAAGTGTCTGTTTGATACTGGCTAATCTCTGAAAGTGGCAAATGGGCCGACAAAAAACGAGACGTTCGGGCCACGCCAGTGTAGGGTGTATGCCCAATTAGGAGTAACTAAGGCTATTTTTCATTTTTAATCCTTTGTTAAAAAATACATTGTTGAGTTCCGACATCCGCGCGAAAGAAATAACGGGCACAGCTAGTTACTAGAATAAGTTTTTAATGAAATTATTCACATCATCAGCTAAAGGCATTCTTTTTACAGTATACTTAAATACACATCATTTATGTATACGTCTTTTAGTAATGGAAAACAAATTGTTTCATTGAAACTGCTCATTATTAGGAAAAGCTTAAAAAGCTCACTCATGTTGAATTAACGTTATTAGAGTTTCTCGTAAGCCATTTAGTAATTACAGTGTAGAAAAAAAAAAGAGTTTTTATTTTCAAGTAACTTTTGACCATGGCTAATTCACTTTGTCCAAAGAGTTCAAGAAAGACACGTGTTTTTTTCAGTCCAGCGGAAAGTTCAACGAACTCAATATTATAGACAAAACGTAAGAAAAAAATACTACTATTTCCTGGTTGAGTAAACCCTTAGTACCTACAGTACCCCTAAGCTCTGTAATACAGTGTCTATCCATGCGTTTGACAAGTACTAACAAATTGGCAAAAAAAGGTTGTGTGCCACTGCCCTTTGAACCCTGGAGTTAAAGCCATGAACTATCAGTTGGTTTAACTTACGTAGGGGTCAGACTGAAGAACAATACAAAGAACACCACGCTTTGTTAATTGTTTTTTTTTGCTGTCAACAAGTTTTTTTACTTAATTAAGTAAGCACGTATACTACCATTGCATACTACAGAAGACATGGTTGCACGCTGTGTGTGTCTGTGCGTGTAATGTTTTACGTCTACAGAGATCGTTCGAGACAAAAAATCGATTGAATCCGTCAAATTGACAAAGATCAAAGTCGTTACCACGGATATGTATGTTTGCGCGAATGTGGACCTAATTGATTTGAATGTCTGTAGCAAAATAAGCTTAGGGTGGTCATACCACTTTGTCGATTGTACATTTTCATTGATGTTTGACAAGTATTTTATCATATAAGTGAAGGCAAACACAGTTCTTGTTGTTGAATTTACTTAATTCCATAAAAAAAACAGTTGCCTGGGTTGCCGCGAACATGCTACAAGTCCCTGATAACAAAAAATCTCATTCATCATCATCGGACTGAATGCAGCGAAAAATTAGTATTTTTATGGAGCGACTGCATATCCGATGATAATACCCACACCATATATGATACCCCTTGGTAAGACTGGTTGACAGATTTTCGAGCCACTTCATTATCATTTGCTGCCGACTACCAAAGATCTAGAAATCACAGCCACGACCAACGGCTTAACGTTCTTCGTGAGGCACAGAAGAACCTCGTTATAAACTTTTTTTTTTCCACAGAGTACGTGCATGTTTAGACAAGTCTAGCTTACACCTGCCATGTCTTTCAGCAGTGACGTTCACTGCGACAATCCCCAGAGAAATAAACAGTTGATGCAAATTAACTTCCCTAGATGCATATCTTAAACTCCAACCGACCATTTACATAGATCTTTCGAAAAGCAATTTACATAGTGGGTTAAAGTTATTGTTAGTAGCCACACGCAAAGGATAATACGATTAATATTCATTAGTTGTAACAATTTGTAGGACAAATCGATTCTGAACGTAATTGTTTTAATCGATATTAAGTGCTTGACAATGACCTCAAATAAATGTATTCTGTTATTATTTGCGTGAATTAATGTTATTCCAGTAGGCTTTAGAAAAAAGGTCTGTTTTGATAATACTTAAATCAAGTTAGTCTTTTAAAATTCTATAAGTATTCTTTTTAAAAACAAACTTTTATTGATAAATAAACACTAACGTTAGACAAAGTACCTACTCGTCAAGATGAAACAAACCAGTCGAGCAGTCTAAGCTCGATGGGCTGGCGGCGTTTCATTACAGAGCTCCTATTACCACATTCCAGCTCCATCATCAGATCAGGTCCGTGTCATCATAATATTCATTGTCACGCGATAATCCATATAAGTGCAAAATTTTAGCTCAATCGGGAACCGGAAAGTGAATCTTTAACATTTAAGATTAGATTACAGACAACGAGACAGGGAAGTTCAATAAAGGCTTGTACTGAAATATGTTAGTTCAGCGGTTGTATGTTATCAGTAATAAGTTACAATCATGAAGAAAACCAGTGTTTGCTCTATTACTCTATCTTGCCCTGAAGCAGATGTGACCAAAGATGTTTGAAATTTCTTTGCGACGTTGCCAATTTTCAGAATGCTGATGCAGTATTTATAATTTTGATTACATTTTCCGAAGCACTTTGATACCAACACTGAGCCTGGTCGATACATAGTTGATAGTATGTTGTCATTTAGGTATGTACCGACTTTAATATAATTATATCTTCGATCGTGATAAAATATTAGTTGAGCTGCATAATGATAGCACTTTTATTTTGCAAAAAGCGTACCATTATGCTATCGTGTATTACTAGTGAAGTTACTTATAAAGTTTTAACAATCGACATTATCTTTTACAGTATCTAAACAATAACAATGTATAAAGCAACGGTACACGGTACACACGGCTACACATCAAACTATACAAAACCAGTTTATCGTGGTCGCGCTTTGTATGATCATTCCGCGTATACAACGATCAATTTATACTGGTTTGTATAGCTTGATGTGTAGCCGTGTGTACCAACAGTACCTACGAATGGTTTTCTAATAACACCTCATACATTGTAAAAACCTTATTAATATTCAATTATTCATAGAACTGGGCCATTAATCTTGTACAAGCGTATGTGATGTTTTAATTTTTCAGGGTATAATATATGACCTTGGTTCTTCAACCTTGACCCCAGTTGAGCGGTGAGTCGACCCGACCTTGGCTGATTAACTAGATAAGAGTATGGCACCCGTAAACGTGAGGGTACTTTAGTAAATGTAACGCGATAGTGATTTTCCAAGAAGTAGCATGTTTTACTTTGACTTTACCGTTACTTCGAAGTGTTAATCATGTTACGGGAATGTCCCTGGAACTCAAAGGGCAATTGACGGAACTAGGTGGGTGTGAGTCTCTCAATCTCAGCTCCACCCAAGCGGAAGGAGTGAATGATGATGTCTTACAACAACAAAAAAACCGGCCAAGTGCGTGTCGGGCCACGCACAGTGTAGGGTTCCGTAGATGCCCATCAAAATACTTATGCGAAAAACTAAATTGATTGACGTCATGTATTTTATTTACAACCCAATAAATGTCAGTTTTGTGTCACAATCCAAGAGATGGGGAACTGTTTCATTAGTGTAAAAACTTCTAGAAGGAAAAGAAACAAGTTTATTAAAACCAGGAGGTTCAGGCTAAATTATTCTTGTTACTACTGCTATTCTAAAAAAATCAAAAACATACCTACCAAAGCTCTAAAAAAAAAGTTGACAGCACTTACACTTTGCTAAGTGAAGAGCATGTTACTCCAGATATTTTGTTTAATATGCTAACCGTACAAGTATATTTTTGCATAATGCACTCGATTTTGGCTCTAAGTGAATACCTGCAAGTGTATCGAAAAGACAAAGGCTTTAAAAGTATATTTAAGAAGCAGTTTACACCCCCAAACATAACCGTTTAGCTGGTAGGCCAGGGGGGGATGCACTGAATCGATAATAAGTAGCACTTCTAAAGCACCATGAATATTTACAAACTGAATCAGGGACTATCAGGGGATAAAATAGTTTACATGGAAACTCAGGGCATAATTTTTTGGTGATATACCTATTTAGGATCATTTCAATAAGGTACGCGTGAATAAAAAAATGTCCACGTTTAAAAAGGAAGAGTAAAGAGATTTTATTTTACAGAACTTTAAGGACCAAAGTAAAAACAAGTCACGATGTGTCGCATTTTATTTTCTGGTTGGTATGAGTCTTCCGCGGTCTCAGGACTGTCGAAAGAGGCTACCGTGACCCTGGAACGTAAAGGGCAATAGAAATAACACATTAGATTTTAGTCAGTACGAGTTTGATAGTCCCTTCCGCTCTGACAGGGGTGATGGGAGGACTCATGTGGTAATTTTACCATGTAAAAAATGTAAGCGTACGTATGGAAATTTTCCCGTGGTCCTTTCTAAATTAAAAGTGCTAATATTAAACGCGTTGGCAATTAGGTACTTTTAATTCGAGGTTTGGTACTAGCTTTATAGGACCAAGACTTTCTAACTAAGGTCACTATTACCCAGAACGCCAATATGCTAACCGTACAAGTATATTTTTGCATAATGCACTCGATTTTGGCTCTAAGTGAATGCCTGCAAGTGTTGTAGAAAAGACTGCAAATTGCTTTAAACATATTAAAGTGCAGTGGTTAGGGTGAACTACATTTAGGCCATGTGAGGAGATGCATGAATCGATAGATAAGTAGCTTTCTAATGCACCATGAATTATTTATTTCTGGTCAGGGACTATCAGGGGATAAATAGGTCTTACATACGAGGGCATGTTAAAGGTTGGTGATATACCTATAGGATAATTTCAATAGGTAATGTGAAGCTACAGCTGATGTTTCTACAATGAATTCTGGATAAGCTGCTCAGTCTATAATATTTTTACTGTAGGACCAAACTAAAACCAGTCACGATGTTTCGCATTTTATTTTCTCTAGTCTACAAAGTCTACACCTCAGGACTGTCGATGGTGGCTCCGCAGAAAATATTTCAAGAGTTAGGACATTTTTTTTTTTTTTTTTAGCGTGGTAAAATCATCAAATGAGTCCTCCAACCCCGGGCAGGGCGGGAGGGACTGTCAGACTTCTACTGACTAAAATCCACGGTGTTCTTCATAGCCTGTTAAGTTCCGGGGTTACGGTAAGGGAATAATCCCGCGACCTGACGCTCTTTGAGGCGCGCGTGGGACACAACGCGCCGTCGACCCGGGCATGGTCCTTGGTCGGGCAGCGAGTTGCCCTTTACTCGCTGCCCGCATGCCCGCGCCTACGGTGGCCGGAGATCGTCTCGCGACGTCCGTCGCCGTGGGCGTCCTACACCGCGGTTGGGGCGGAGGGAGGACTCTGTCCTCTCTCGCTCGCGGCGCGCCTCCTCCTTCGCGAGCATTACTGCTTCGCAGAAGGAGGCGGCCGCTTCCCACTCCGTCTCGCCCCGCAGCATGGCCGAAACCAATGCCGGGCGCGAGAGGTCTCCGCCTATCGCAGCCGTGAGGACACGTCGGTGCACTGCCCAAGCTGGGCAGTCCTGCACCGTATGCTCCACCGTGTCCTCCGGGCGATCTTCGCAGTGATGACACCCAGACGTTTCCTCCTTCCGCATTAGACACAGGTACCTCCCAAAGCACCCGTGCCCGGTGAGGACCCGCGTCAGGCGGAAGGTAAGGACGCCATGACTTCTCTCCAACCACTCCTCAAAGAGGGGTCTTACCGCCGCAATTGCGGCGTGCCCGGCCGTCGGTAAGAGTTAGGACATAGGCGTAGTGTAAGAGGGAGTGTTCTGTGAATCTGTGATCCACCACGCCTGCTCAGTGCAGGTTAATAAGTATACCAGGTAATTAGAACAAAGATGTGTTAAGCAAGGTCAGAAACATCACAAAACAGGCGGTTTTATTGCTTAATCAACCGCAACCTTGGATGGAGGGCAGAGGGTAGACTTTGTTTAGGACGTCAATCCAAATAAAATACCCCGTCTATATAGTCTACTGCACTTCAACTCATTGTACTAAGGTCCATTTACTTCTGATCTTTATTTTATTCACCCGAAACAATACCCTTTCGAATTCGGGTATTATTTACAGAAACACGTGAAAACATTCGAATAAATTCACGCCCCTAAAGTGTTGGCAAATAAACACTCGTTCACGATTTCGGAACTCTTAAATAACTTAAAAGCTTCGCATGTCTCGGCCGTCTGTTACGTAAGTCAAGCATTTTCTCGGTAAAATAAATCACACCGTTACAACGGTATAATTACGAGTATAAAAGACTTTATGACGGCGACAAGGAACTACGGTTGTCATAAGTTGCGTGCCAGACTTCGGTTATATTTAAAGGATACTGACTGATATTTCCGACCAAGTTTGTCATGCGATATTTATTTTAATGGGAGTCGTAAAACGTAGCTGTTTTGAAAACGGATTCGTTATTGATTTTATAAATAGTATCGTGATTTCCAAGGACTCGGTGACTTTTATCATTTACTGATTCATTATTTTTATACAGGCTGTTGTGTTGTAAATGCTTGGCTAAAAATAATGTCACGATAACTTGAGGAAAATATGATCGGTAGGTAGGAACTTATGATAAAATTATCAGTAACTATAGTCGGCAGCTTTGACATAGAGTATCGTCAAAGTTGTAACATTTTATTAGGCTTCCCTACTATTGACTAAAATCACACAATATTTCTCCCGGGTCACTTCTGGTTGGACTGCATGGATAATAGGATATTTATTTGCATTTGTCACCATCAGCCTTCGAGTCACCATCTGTGACCATCTCGAGACACTCGAGGCTAGCTGTTGTGTTTAACTAGTTAATTTTATGCTTATGTTTTTACGCTTTAAAAGTTACAATTAAACACGTGCGTACTAAGCCTAACAGATATACATCAAGGACACTCAAACCACAGAATATATAATAGTACTTATCCCAAATAAGGTTCTGTGACTCCACAGTTATTACGGTAGGTCCAGGCTAAGGCTAAAAGTAGCGCCCATCAATAAAAACAATATAATAAGCCTTCGTATCAAAAGGTGGATATCCCACAAAGTGATATGCAAATGTGTCGGAGGCGGCACGCGACATTAGCATGTCAATTGCGGTTCAGCGCTGCAGAGCCATTTGTGTATTACTAATACATGTTTGTATGCTTCGTATATGAGGGTAATAACATGCAGTACATGCGCGATCTAGTGAGGAACTTATGTCGAAATTAATCATATTTGACGGCAAGGCTTATAGGGTGTACAATTAGTAGTTGTTCGGGGTATGGCTATTTGTTTCTGCGAGTTTAAACGTTTGCAAGCGCACCCGAGATATAGGAAAATCCCAAGAGTGAATACGAAACGATTATAAACTAATTGATGTCAGAAAAACGTGGTCCATTCAGAAATTCTTCTCTTTAAGGCCTATGCAACGGCGCGTTTAAAAAACGTGGTGTGCACAGGTCTCTCGTTATTGTTACTTATGCATGTACAGAAAGTAGATAGGCCTATATACGATGTTTTTTAAATCAACGCTTCACTTCTGTATGACTATGGATTAACATAATATCAACATATGGACTGTAGTAAATCAAGATTTTTAAATGATCCACTGTCTATGCTTCCGAAGAGTTTTCAGCAGCTTTAGAAACTATGTTAGGTATTATAACCGAGACTGTAGTTTGCTCAAAATTCTAATAAATTATAGATGCCATGTAAAACATTGTCCCGTTTCTCAACGCTCAATCTAATTTCCAACTAAGAAAGTTCACTTACTCCGGGGATTTGGTGACCGTAATATGTAACCCACTCTACGTATGGAGGTTGTACTATGAAACCGTATTTCTCATCTCTAATGGATTTTAAGTTGAGTGCCTGTTCTACTTAACGTTCTTTTTCATGTGAGTACGTGGATACCCTCCGGTGTCTAGAGTTAATAAAGCTGTTGGAACCCTCCTTATAAACACACACACATACACACCACAAGCCTCTGATTTGACTTTGGACTTATATACAGGGCGAGTTTTCCAACTAGGCGTAAATTGCTAAACCGAAACGACGACAAATCGAGATCTAATTTTGACGAAAACTAAATATGCATTACTGTATTTGAACTTTACTAGCAACACTAACGGATAGTGTAAATATACAGTAGCTATGTGTTTTTTTATTAAAATAAACAGGTTCAATTCCTGGCTAGGAATTTTATTATTTCGAAAATCAATGATTCTTCTTGACTTCTTTAAATATTTTTGGCTATTACTGATAGTTTCATATTTAGTCATCCACGCCAACTTGAAAAATTTGGCCTGTAAATCTTTATCTTCATAGTATAAAACAAAATCGCCTAAAGTACGCGCATCATTTCTAACCGCCTGCAATAAATGTGATTTTTTTAAATTATCAGAACAAGACAATATACGAAAGAAAGTTTTTCGAAAATCCACCGGGTTTCCCATCATATAGATGTCCAAGATGAACTTAGATAGTACATAAATATGCATTGAAAAAAATACATAGGTACCTAGTTATTTGACCAATTTTGAGCTCACAAAGTAAAGTCACCGATATAGCCCACCGGATTAGCAAGTTGAAGTGGCAATTGGCGGGCCATACTGCTCGCAGAGCAGATGACCGATGGGGTCGAAAAGTGCTAGAGTGGAGACCACGGACTAGCAAGCGCAGCGTGAATGTCCACCAGCAAGATGAACAGACGACCTTATAAAGGTCGCCGGAAGATGCTGGATGCAGTTCGCTTCCAACCGGTATATGTGGAGATCTAAAGGAGAGGCCTATGTTCAACAGTAGACGTCCTATGGCTGAGATGATGATGATGATGATCTCACAACCTCATCTACGAAAACTATTGCTACATCAAATGGTTAACAATTCACCACAACTAAAAATAACATAGTTGTGTGCATGCATCCATTCCATGTTTCCATTTATAGGTTCCGTATAACATGAACATACTAAAAAAAGGTTGGAAATAATTGCAAATAATCTCGTTCGTGGAATCAATATTATCGCGGCGTGATTACAGGTGATTCTAGCCGGCAATTGATCGCATAAACTTTTCACAATACCTACGAATTCTATACCTATGTTCACTTTTACGATGTTTTTTTACAACTCTATAAAAACCGATGGGGTTAGCCAAAGGTTGTTAAACGCCGCAGATTTCTCCGATGACAATATCAGGTGTTAAGCTTATAGCTTTTTTTGTAGGTGTGTATTTTTATGAATAACGTTTTTCATTGATTTAATAATTTTGTCTACGGAATAGTATCGGCAGACTGACCACTAAAATTAACTTTTATTTTTTTCTTAGGTTGTACTTTAAAAATATGTTTCCAAATAATATCAGACTTTAAACGGCTCAATATCATGCTACATCGAGAAATTAAACGGTAATTGGCTATAAGCTACGAGCTCGTAGCCGCGCGCTACGAACTTCGTAGGCGCCTACGAATTTCGTAGACCGCATTATTGTAACACTCAATAATAATTTGGTTTACTCTGAAAATTTGAATAAATATGTAAACCATAAAAGTCGTAATGGTTTAGTTATTACTGAAATTAATATCCTATTTCTACGGCGCGATATTTCATCAAGATAAGATTTTTTGTTAGAATTATAATATAAATATACATATAGTCTACTGACTAAAACAGAGGTGAACTAACTGACCTTTGGTTGATAATACCGAAAGGTTTTTGTGGTATGCTAAAGCGAAGCTAGCCTAGTTCCAAATATCAGTTGGCCAATCTAACTAACGACGTGACAGAGAATGTGCCTATGTATTTTTTAACCAGTAGCATAATGACTCTACTAGAGATGAATATTTTCTGTTGTTTTGAAAACTACTTCCTTCCTTTTGTGTTTTGTTTTTTGCAGCCGGTTTCTTTTTTTTAAGTTTTTATTTTATCCTTTTTAGTTCAGACATTCAACAAAAATCATCGTATAATCGGCGTTTTGTAAAATTTACGATTCAACTAGTAGCCTACATATTCTACAAAAACAGATCTATGCATCATCACGAAATATCCATTATTGTTATACTTATATATATTATTATTAAAACATTCAGCAGAAAGTAATAAATACTTTTCTGAAAACCGCATAAAAAATCGGTTTGAACTGAGAACCTACTTTTTTTGAAGTCGGTTTATAATTTGAATATCAAATCATATAGACGACATGACACTTTCATAAAACTAGTGACTTCTAATTACTAAAAAGTTTTGAACGATCCTATTCAAAATAAGCTC
Source organism: Agrotis segetum (assembly GCA_036375495.1). Lineage (NCBI taxonomy): Eukaryota > Metazoa > Arthropoda > Insecta > Lepidoptera > Noctuidae > Agrotis > Agrotis segetum. The sequence continues at coordinate 751,473 of JAQSVV010000060.1, read as the reverse complement.
AACTTTTGACGAACGGGTGAATTCAAATTGTACTCAGTTGAACAATTCTAGTTACAGCGACACCCACACAAGCAATTACTAACAAATGTTTTGATTGATCGTTTTAACTTTTGTACTAAAATGCACGGTCGGTCTTCGTGAAAAATATACAGGTACCTACTTTAGAACTAAACTTTAAGTAAATTATTAATAGGAAAAGCTACATAAATTACAATGTTGTGGGTACCTCGTACACTTATTTTTATGAGTACAGGAACTTATATCCCAAATATAGTAAACACAGCAAATAAAATCTCATTTTAAGTGAATAATTGGAACAAGGTCGAACGTCCGCCGACGGCGTCTGCTGCGACCGATGTCTTCCTTCACATAAAATCGATATAGTAGCAACGGTCGCATCGCCACACGGCGCCATAAAAAACAATATAAACACAACGTAATTGGCACTAGTTAGTAAGTTCACCCACCTCAAACGGAATCAGCTTGCGAATGTTTAAGTCACAGCTACACAATTCACTTCGCGCTACACAGTACACCCGATGTTTTAGCACCGTTAATGTATATCGTTTATCACCGATGAACTAGGCTAGTGGACTGCACATGCCTTGCGCGCCTTTGCATCTTTTACACTAAAGACAAGGACATAAGTTATGTATAGGTCGAGCCCAGAGTACCGCAATTGCAGAGTTATTTTTATTAATTCTTAATATTTTCTCTACAATTAAACACACTGACGTCAGTTTACTATATTAACGCGAGTGAGAATGCAACTTTTCTTTTATGATTACAAACACTAGGTCGGTGTGACCCAGTTTCAGTGCGCCAGTAAAAAAGGCTGACTGAGGACATTACATTATAATAAATTAAAAAGTTGCTATGTTTATATCGTAATTACAAGACAAACAACAGGTATTTCGTGATTATAATCAAGTTTGAAAAGTTTTCAAATGAATTCAAAGTGCACTCACCGATAGTCCAGGGTTGCAGCCAGACGTGATGGAGTTCTTCCTGAACTTGGGCACGCAGATCTGCATCGAGCTTTTGTTTTTAGGGGGGCCGGCACAACCGTACTCATCACTCCGATTATTCCTCGTAAGATTAATGTTGTTAGTGTTGTTAACTTTCACCAAGATATTGCAAGTTTGGGAAGCAATTTGGAAGAGACCTTCCTCTAAGTTTCTCTTGTTCTGGTACTGTCTATTGAAGTGGAGGTAGTCCCACCAGGAAGGCATTTTCTCTGATGAAACGTGTTGAGTTGAGCGCGGGCCGGCGAGCTAGCCGCGTGCGTTCGACAGGGCTGCTCAAACGAAGTGACGAGTTCTGCCTTTATGTAAGTCTCGACGTAGACTTGCGCGTTCAACTTTAGTTTTTTGACAATGTACTGGTACCATCGCGCTGAAAAGTTTAGCCTTTGTTGTCATGAATGTTTCACTTAAATGGGGTTTTTTTTTTTGCCCATGCCTTACCGTCTCGCGTATTAAGTTTCTTTTAAAGCTTTGAGAGGCAGAAACACTGTTATGGTATTCTAAATTGCAATGTATAGATAGGTAAGTATTTTATAACTCGAATATCTAGGTACGCACAGATGAGCCTAGGTAGAAAGGTATCGTAAAATTGTGATAACCAAAACAAAAGCGTGGACAAGCTGAAGCTCAATTTTTTTTTCGTGGCTATCTCTTCTCATATAGGTACGCTACTTCGGTAACTAAAATTTTCTTTGTGGTCGTTAACATTGAATCTGGTTTCGACAACGACTGTACGTTCCGCAAGTAGATTATTAATTAATTTGGTCTTATTGACTTTTCAACGTTACATTTGATAGTTACATTAGGGAATTCCATGTGAATTTCAAGTAAGGTCATATGACACACAAAAAATAATGAATTAGTTATTGTTTTTTTTTTCGTGAAGTTTTTAGTACCTTCGTAGTGGTACGTTTAGGAGAATGTAATGTTCCAAATAAGGGCCTTATTTGGAACCGGGCCTTTATAATCGCACTTACCTCTAAGAGGGCCAAAGCCTGCCGGGGTCACGGGAAAGTCTCACCAGGTGGCCGTGGCTCTGGTACGTAAAGGGCTACTGAAGGATGACCGTGAATTTTAATCAGTACAAGTCTGACAGTCCTGTGTGGGAGGACACATTTGACAGGTAATTTTACCACGATAAAAAAGTTGATATACAGTCGTTTGAAATATATGTATTTATGTAATACGACCGAATACTTCACAAAGTTAGATTACAAGTCTGGAAAGTAGATCGAGCCTTGTCGTTTATAGAAGTGTGAAATAACCAAAGTAATAAGATGGTATGGATATATTTTCGGCATAGTGCGTAAAACCTTCACGGACAGATTAAAGGTAATATTTACTAGATTAGCACGAACAACCTTTCCCTGTAAATCGTATAAACCGTAGCAAATCAACTTCATGATTTGCTACGCGTGCTACGAGTAGACGACGTAGCTACGAGCTACGACGCTACGGCGTAGCGAACACTGCTTTTAGGGTTGAGCTTACGAATGAAAGATTATTCGTAGGATTAGGTCTATTATATCCTCTAAATTTGACTAAAGGGATTTTAGTGCTAATGAAGAAATTCAGAAGTTCGCTTTAAATTGTTTCATTTTATCACTAGTAAGTAGCTTAATTTCGGCAAGCGAACTCTCCTCTATCTCACGCTATGTAATTTTATTATATTAGTCTCGAAACATAAAAGCAGGTGATGATTATAGAGATGCGTTTGATTATTGATTCAATTTATTATGTTCTTAATTGATTTAACAAAGAACTGTAATTCAAATTAATTTAATAAAAATTAGAGAAATCTTTTTTACTACCAATTTCGACGATTTTCTTTAATAAAAAATACTCAAGTTTTAGGAGTAAAATGTGCTTTTGGGGAAATACAAATTTGACTGCGAGCAATAACGTTAAAATAATAGAATAAATTAATGATTTGGCTTCGACGAGCAGTGCTGTGATGGTCTATTTAATAAAGTGATCTGCAGTAGGTATTACGGAACATCCGAGTTCTGTCAGTCGAATCTTACTTTACTTACTTTTTTTAATGTGAGATGGGTTTGCTCTTGACCTTAGTGTCGGTCAGGAATGAATAAGACAAGGTTGACGATGGAGCGAGCTTACCCAGAAGCAGCCTGTCCACTCTAACTTTGAAGAGATTAGGGTCGTATGCGTTCGGAAACACAGACGCAGTCTGTTTAACCGGATAAGTAGAAACATCCCCAAATAATAATTCATTTTACGATATTTATGATGTTAAAGTCTGTATTCAACATCACTAGCCGACATCGAAAAGTATTGCTTAATTTAAATTCTAAAATTATTAAATGTGTCGCCCTGGGTGGAGCGGAAAGGACTACTAGTCATGTTCCTACTGCTGACTAAAAACCACCGCGTTCGTTCCTTCCATTGCCGTTTACGTTCCAGGATTATGGTTACCCTTAGGAGCACTTCTGCGACGATTTAATCTAAATCGTCCATAAACGCCCCGTTGGGCAAACTGCAAAATAATTTAGGGATTGCATATAGGTACATACATTTCAAAATATGTACTATACGTACTTTTATTTATCTCACTTTCAATGGTAGATAAACAAACATGAAAACTAAAATAACCGACCTCGCCTATTCCCTTGGCAGCGTCTGTGACACGGCCAGTTATTACGTCATTTAAGTATACCAGTTAAAATGAAGTAAAACAAAATATTTATTTACCATTTGTACACAACACGTGAAACTAGACATTTTGTTTGTCTATGACTCAAGGTAAAGGATAATAAAACATTAATGGGCGTTGAATTAACAATTACCGCCTTCTGGTTTTTATTTCTTATTCCAGGAATTTAGCTATTCGGTTCGATTATTCAATTATTCCTGGAATTTAGCTGTTTTTGCGGATGGTTTTTGTTTTTTTACAACGGGTGGTAAAAACAAAAAGGGTGGTGGAATTTTTCCTGTGTCATGGGTGGGTATTACATTCATAATATTATACATAGAAACCCCAGACCCGGTACAACTATTTAAAGGCCATGCAAATATTTGTTCAGTGCGGGGATCGAACCCGCGGCGGCACTCAGCGCAGCAGTACCTGGGTATATCGCTCACAAACCATCAAACTAACCTGCCACCAAATTCCTCATAGGTATTATGTAAGTTTGAAAATAAATATGGTTAAAATTATTGCTTATTTATTTAACATCTTCTTTGGTGGAAGATTGCCTCTATATAATTATTATGTGCATTTTTAGGGCGAATTTTATTACAATGGGTCGCAGAATTGTCAAGTTATCACAATAATTATTAATATTATTATGATGAATTTTCTATCCCAAGAAAGGCTAAGTAAAACTACAAAAACTGTAAAAAAATATGGGACTCTCAAATCTTTGCACAGAAATGTAACCATGTCATATTTCCCGCCAAATAAGAGCATGGAATAAAGGTCATTGATCCTAATAACATCGTTCGAATTTCAAAATAAAATATAAGGTTATGATCACCTCTTACCACGATACGTTGCTTTTAGTCGTTCTACGACATTTTCTTTACATTTTTTTTTTTCGAATGGTTTGAAATATTGCAATATATTGGTACACGCCTCACGGGGGTCAACGTATTTTATTCCACACCTATTTGGCGGAAACTATAGTATACTTAGCATAGATGCATGAATTTTCGTTCAGAAATAACAGTCTAATCTATGACAGTACCTGATAAGTCTGTGTAAACAAGGATTTAAAAAAATAAAAACTATAATCATTTAGAACATCATCACAATGTATGTTTTATATTAAAACGGCATCAGTCATGATACAATAGAAAAGATCTTTCTTATTTAATAGCAGGTCTGCTCTCAATAAGAACTTAATTTGGTGGCATAAATAAATTACTCTAATCACATTAATATAGCATTCTCAAGAACTTTCAGAGTAAAATTTAATTAATTTGTAGGAGAGCAATATTAACAGAAGAGCAGACCTACATTATACATTTATAATTTAAACTAAAACTAAAGATCATTAAATATATCCGTCATTTCAGCATCATCAGATACTGACTCGGTGTCATCAGGTTCTTCCAATAATGCTTGCAACTGATGTATTGAAGTAACCAACACACGAAACTGTTTCTTCCTCAAAGCCAAACGGCCTTCAAGTTGTTGCTTTGTAGATTCTAAATTGGCCAGTTCTGTTTTCAAAGTGCTGAGACGTTCTAAAGTCTCCTTTCTATCTGGCTGTTCACTTATGACCTTTGCCAGTACATCATACTCTATGCGGTTCTTGCGAACAGTCTTTGCTTGAGCAAGGTCTGCCTTACTTTTTTCTATGTGGCTTTTAGCTACTTCAATGGATTTCTCCAGTACTTTTGACATGGCCTCGTAACTATTTAATTCTGCTGCCATCATTTCTGAGCCAAGTTGAGATTTTGTTACAGCAAATTCGCATTGTGCTAGTTGTGCCAGCATTCGATCGTGGGTAGCCTTACTGCAACAAATGTTATTTGTGAGTTAGTTCATGGGTAAAGAAACAATAGGTATTTTAACTTTTAGAGAAAAATCTTTTTAGTAGGATTCTAACCTCTCTTCAGGTTTTTCGTCCGTGGTTTTACACCATTTTATCAACGTTTTCAGCAGCACATTGAGTCTTCTATCGTCTCCTGTTCCATCTCCATCTATCAGGAGTCTTCTACGAATAACATCATCTGGAAAATAACGAAAAAGAAATTGTATTAGTGATTGAAACTTATAAATGTATCCATGATGATTATGTGAATATTTACTGTAACTTACCATCGCCCATATTAACAGCAAGGAAATTTTAACAATGCGAAGCTTACAAGTTGTAGTTTAGGCAATTAAATACAATAGTTAGGTCGTAATAGATAAATAAACACAACACAAACACTGCCACAAGCTCGCGGCAAACACGACGTCACGATGACAGTTGCGATGCGTTCGGAAAATCAGAAGCAAGTATTAACGGAAAAATAGGGTTTTCGAACGAAAATTCAATTGTCAAATTTTGTTTTGCCTTTCAGTCCGTCTGTAGAAAATTATGGCTATTTATTGTAATATCTGGATTATTCCCGAGGATTATGTCCTAAACAATACGTTATTCAGTTGAATACTCTGTCTACATTCAAGAAGAGAATGGAAGACCCAACTTTTAGTGATAAAATTGAAGAGTACTTTTCGGAGCTCGGGCGATGGCTAGTATTTCGAATAGCTTCATTTTGTTGCATGTTTTATAAACAAAAAGTGTATTAAACTTTTCTTTTGGTTGCAGGAGGGTGTGGCGGAGTATTATTTTAGGACAAGTTTTGTCATTACTGCTCAGTGGTAAATGTATATTGACTACATTGTTACAAAGTGCAACTTGGCAGTTTCCCACTACTGGACAACTGGTGGTGCCGTATTTGGCGCTCTTTATATTATTTACTCCATCCTTGCTCTGTAATGGGCTGAAGAACCTATCCAAGTAAGTTATCATCATCATATTTCTTCCTATCAACATCTCATGAGCATTCATTGTTGTTATTTTTATGTTTATTATAGTCTAAGTATTTGGTTTTAAATCCCCCTTTTATATAACAACAACAACTTTAGCCCTAATACTGAAATCTAATTGCAATAGTGATTTAAAACCTTCATGATTTATTTATGTTGCATATACCTGTCATAGGCTTATACAATATACATGTTCATTAGCATAACATATAAGTTTTATATTTTTTTCTCAATTACTGCTTCTGTATGTTTTGTTGTTAGTGTATATATCATCGTAAAATTGTAACAACCATATGTTTATAATCTAACTCATCAGTTTATAAATTTACGGTAGGGTTAGGTCAGTTTATAAATTTCCTGGTAAATTTATAAACTTGCGGATCTTGATATCTTCCAGAGACATATATAAAAATAAATAAACTTATTTCCAGAAGATGGTGGGTCATTATAATATCATGTACCCTAGATGTAACAGCAAGTTGGTTGTTGGTGATGTCACAACGATTCACATCTGTGCTGAGCTGACAGCTGCTATCATGCAGCGGTGTGGGGGCCGCACTGGTGGGAGGAGCATGGCGCGGTCAGAGACTTGGTGTAGTGCATGTAGCAGGCGCTACTATGGGCTTAATGGCAGTTGTCTGCGTTGTGTGGGCTGATGTTGAAGGAGCTCCTACTGATGGTACATAATATTAGCTGTCCATAGACATGTTTTTTTTTTTAATAAAAAATGTGAGACATCTTAGTTGCGGGTCTACATTATCATTCTCTTCTTGCAGGGAAAAACCAGCTAGTCGGTGACATGCTCTGCCTAGCAGGCTCCCTTCTCTACGCCATGGTCACAGTGCTACAAGAAATGATGTTAGACACACTGTCTTGTTCAGATTATTTAGCATTCCTTGGCTTGATCGGCAGCATAGTATCATGCACACAAACATTTTTCCTAGAATTCAGTGAGCTAATGGCATTTAACTGGTATGATTTAGACACTATCATACAATTGGGTAGTTATTGCTCAGTGCAGACAATATTCCAGATATTACAGTGTTTTATGTTGAGAGATGCTGGTGCGATAATATTGCATTTGTCGTTCCTGTCAGCGGATTATTTTACGCTCATTGCTGGAATGTACATTTTTCAGTTTAAGGTGAGTTGAACTCTGTTCTTATTTGGTATCAATAATTATTAATAATTATATAGACTGGAGTTAATCAGCTTTAGATCAGTGTAGATAGCATAAAGTTGAAAATTTATTAAAGACTAATGATCATCATCGTCAGATTGACCGAAAACGCTCTGTTATCTTTAATAGATTATCAACTTTATACCCTAGCTAGATTATTGGTCAGCAGCCTTTCGGTAGGCAAGGGATGCAAAATGGCAAAACCATTAGGGTGGGGCTCAAGCCCTCATTGTTGATCAGTTTGTTCAGTTTTCTAAACAATCACAGGCCGCGACGAGATTGCTCGCGGGCTTCATGCGGAGCGCTTTGCTGACCGCTGCCCGAGAGTATAAAGTTGAAAATATTTGCTTCACCGAGATTGGGCTAGGGGTCACAAGGAGGCAAGACTCAGCCTGATTCCGTTTTGGAGCTAAACGAAATGCTCCTTGAAGTTCCATCGGCTGTCGAGGACGAGTACTAGGTACTTCATCGTCAATTCAACGCTTTTTGCTTTTGATTTATAATAATTTTACTGTCTGACAATTTGAGTACTTTAAGCGGCCTACCCAAATGTCCTTTCTTTGGTATTGTTCGTCGTGTCGTTGAGCTCCTTGTGTTCTGAGTCGAGCTACACGATTACCGACAAATGCTTGCACTGACTGGACAGGTCCACTCAAATCTGTGTTGCTCTTTCCTCAAAAGACCATCTCAGACACCCGCATGGTCCTCGTATGACCTGAACAAAACAATGTCTGGACTTTAAAAGAGACTGTGACCTCTGAGTTTGTTTCGGCTGTTTCTTCTCAGAGTAGTCAGGTACGAAACACCGGCCCCATCTAGCTTTAAAAATATTGATGACGTGTATAAGTGTTTTTTATAACCAACTTGCAAAATAAATATCATTTATCATTTATCATTTAACGCCGATGTCAACCCTTTCTACCATTTTTGGGACTCCGTAAAGCACCACCAAGACACCGTAAAGTGGCACGTTCAGACGGCCATAAAAGCACACGTTCTCTGTCTTATGCAGCGCCAGCTCAAGCCCCAACTGCTGGATCCTGCATTGCCAGGTCGTCGGTCACCTGATGTGATTATCCCGGCGCTAGGACTAGCGTCTGGTCAACGTAGCACACGCTGAGGTCACTAGATAGGTCACTTGCAGCACCCAGTCGTACCCGATGTTCCACAAGAGCGGCACAAGGCCGATCTCTGTGGGACACCACGCGATATTTCTAGCCGGTTTCACTCTCCTCGATGACTGGAGTAGCTGACGGACCTGGTGTAACTCTATGGCAAGGTGTTGAAGGCGTTGGTGATGTTTAGTGACACCTCCAAGACAACTCTGCTCATGGATACTGTCCCCGTCGTGAGGGTTCTTACGCATATGATGGCGTCCACAGTCGAGCGCTCCTGAAATCAAACTGGCTCTCATGCATTAGAAACCGACAAGGCTATCCGCAATCACTCTTTCAAAGAGCTTAGCCACCTATTCGAGCAGCACTATGGGCCGAGATTAAGCAGGGCGCCCGTGCTTTTTGATGAGGACCTGTTTCTCCGTCTTTCAAAGACGTGGGAACGGAGTGCAGAGTGCCGCTCGTCAATCTCGCACCAGACCCCGGTCCCCGCTCCGCTGCCATTGGAGCAGAAGCACCCACTCTCGCAAGAACACTTTTTTGTTTTGGGGGGAAATCTTCAAAAGGCGGGGCGGTTTTTGGGGATAAGACCGGGAAGTGTAGAATTTTTACCTCACTAAAACCCCGGTGATCACCATCAGCACAAGGAGGAAGGAACCTGGACCTCTTAAAAGACCAACTCCAAAACCCCTCTTGTGCAACGACGCAAGTATACTTAGCGGCATTTTAGATTAGTTATGTTGGATAGCGGCGATTTAGTATTTTACAGTAATTCAAATATTTTGCTAGATTTTTAAATAACTGCCGCTATTATGAATTCTAATTGTACTATACAAAGCTTAAAATGCAGCAAAGGGCTTTTAGCGGCATTTATGAATAGGAATCTTAAATAACGGCAATTTAGCTAGGTAACAAATCACAAATTTATTGTTAAAATCTGTAGTTATGAAGCCTTAGCTGCGTTTTAGCTTTGCAATGTCACATAACTACGTTTTAGTGTAGGTTTACTATATGATTTGTGCATTTAACGGCATTTATTTTTTTCATATCTCGAAAACTATAAAAGCTATTGAAACCGTAATTAGACAGATCGATAGAGCTTTTTTTTCTGATAAAAATGGCATCAGAAAGTCAAAAATGCCAAAATGTCACTTAACGGCATTCTTGTTAAAGGACGACAAACAAGGATTTAAAAAAATAAAAACTATAATCATTTAGAACATCATCAAAATGTATGTTTTATATTAAAACGGCATCAGTCATGATACAATAGAAAAGATCTTTCTTATTTAATAGCAGGTCTGCTCTCAATAATAAATAAATTACTCTAATCACATTAATTTAGCATTCTCAAGAACTTTCAGAGTTAAATTTAATTAATTTGTAGGAGAGCAATATTTACAGAAGAGCAGACCTACATTATACATTTAAAATTTTAAACTAAAACTAAAGATCATTAAATATATCCGTCATTTCAGCATCATCAGATACTGACTCGGTGTCATCAGGTTCATCCAATAATGCTTGCAACTGATGTATTGAAGTAACCAACACCCGAAATTGTTTCTTCCTCAAAGCCAAACGGCCTTCAAGTTGTTGCTTCGTAGATTCTAAATTGGCCAGTTCCGTTTTCAAAGTGCTGAGACGTTCTAAAGTCTCCTTTCTATCCGGCTGTTCACTTATGACCTTTGCCAGTACATCATACTCTATGCGGTTCTTGCGAACAGTCTTCGCTTGAGCAAGGTCTGCCTTACTTTTTTCTATGTGGCTTTTAGCTACTTCTATGGATTTCTCCAGTACTTTTGACATAGCCTCGTAACTATTTAATTCTGCTGCCATCATTTCTGATCCAAGTTGGGATTTTGTTACAGCAAATTCACATTGTGCTAGTTGTGCCAGCATTCGATCGTGGGTAGCCTTACTGCAACAAATGTTATTTGTGAGTTAGTTCATGGGGAAAGAAACAATAATTTAACTTTTAGAGAAAAATCTTTTTAGTAGGATTCTAACCTCTCTTCAGGTTTTTCGTCCGTGGTTTTACACCATTTTATCAACGTTTTCAGCAGTACATTCAGTCTTCTGTCGTCTCCTGTTCCATCTCCATCTATCAGAAGTCTTCTACGAATAACATCATCTGGAAAATAACGAAAAAGAAATTGTATTAGCGATTGAAACTTAAAAATATATCAATCATGATTATGTGAATATTTACTGTAACTTACCATCGCCCATATTAACAGCAAGGAAATTTTAACAATGCGAAGCTTACAAGTTATAGTTTAATCAATTAAAGTCAATAGTTAGGTCGAAAATAGATAAATAAAAACACAAACACTGCCACAACAAGCTCGCGGCAAACACGACGATGTCACGATGACAGTTGCGATGCGTTCGGAAAATCAGAATCAAGTATTTATGGAAAAATAGGGCTTTCGAACGAAAATTCAATTGTCAAATTTTGTTTTGCCTTTCAGTCCGTCTGAAAAAAATTATGGCTATTTATTGTAATATCTGGAATATTCCCGAGGATTATGTCCTAAACAATACGTTATTTAGTTGAATACTCTGTCTGCATTCAAGAAGAGAATGGAAGACCCAACTTTTAGTGATAAAATTGAAGAGTACTTTTCGGAGCTCGGGCGATGGCTAGTATTTCGAATAGCTTCATTTTGTTGCATGTTTTATAAACAAAAAGTGTATTATACTTTTCTTTTCGTTGCAGGAGGGTGTGGCGGAGTATTCTTTTAGGACAAGTTTTGTCATTACTGCTCAGTGGTAAATGTATATTGACTACATTGTTACAAAGTGCAACTTGGCAGTTTCCCACTACTGGACAACTGGTGGTGCCGTATTTGGCGCTCTTCATATTATTTACTCCATCCTTGCTCTGTAATGGGCTGAAGAACCTATCCAAGTAAGTTATCATCATCATAATTTTTTCCTATCAACATCTCATGAGCATTCATTGTTATTATTTTTATGTTTAGTATAGTCTAAGTATTTGGTTTTAAATCCCCCTTTTATTTAACAACAACTTTAGCCTTAATACTGAAATCTAATTGCAAGTGGTCATATACCTGTCATAGGCTTAAGCATGTATGGCACATAATTTATATATTTTTGTTCTCAATTACTGCTTCTGTATGTTTTGTTGTTAGTGTATATAAAAATAAATAAATTTATTTCCAGAAGATGGTGGGTCATTATAATATCATGTACCCTAGATGTAACAGCAAGTTGGTTGTTGGTGATGTCACAACGATTCACATCCGTGCTGAGCTGACAGCTGCTATCATGCAGCGGTGTGGGGGCCGCACTGGTAGGAGGAGCGTGGCGCGGACAAAGACTTGGTGTAGTGCATGTAGCAGGCGCTACTATGGGCTTAATGGCAGTTGTCTGCGTTGTGTGGGCTGATGTTGAAGGAGCTCCTACTGATGGTACATAATATTAGCTGTCCATAGAGATGCTTTTTTTTAAATAAAAAATGTGAGACGTCTTAGTTGTGGGTCTACATTATAACTCTCTTCTTGCAGGTAAAAACCAGCTGGTCGGAGACATGCTCTGCCTAGCAGGCTCCCTTCTCTACGCCATGGTCACAGTACTACAAGAAATGATGTTAGACACACTGTCTTGTTCAGATTATTTAGCATTCCTTGGCTTGATCGGCAGCATAGTATCATGCACACAAACATTTTTCCTAGAATTCAGTGAGCTAATGGCATTTAACTGGTATGATTTAGACACTATCATACAATTGGGTAGTTATTGCTCAGTGCAGACAATATTCCAGATATTACAGTGTTTTATGTTGAGAGATGCTGGTGCGATAATATTGCATTTGTCGTTCCTGTCAGCGGATTATTTTACGCTCATTGCTGGGATGTACATTTTTCAGTTTAAGGTGAGTTGAACTCTGTTCTTATTTGGTATCAATATAATTAATTAATAGACTAGAGTTGATCAGCTTTCGAGTAGTGTAGATAGCATAGAATTAAAAATTTATTAAATACTAATGATCAACGAGCCTTTCCGTAAGCAAGGGATGCAAAATGGCAAAGCCGTTTTGGTGGGGCTCATAATATAAAAATAATATAAAATCAATAATTTTACTATACTATTAACATAATATTTATAAAAGAAAATTCAGTTTTCTAAACAATCACAGGCCGCAACGATATTGCTCGCGGGCTTCATGTGGAACGTGTTGCTGACCGCTACCCTAGAGTATAAAGTTGAAAATATCTGTCATTTATCTATCTATCTATACATATAATAAAATAGTATAACTTTCCACTTTGAATGATTCTTTTTTTGTTGTATAGGTATTAAGTCTGGTCAAAACATAGGCTATAATTTATTTTGAAAACTTGAACAACTGGCGCAGAACCGCAACAGACCAGCTAAACTATAAGAGATGACAAGATTCTCCTATTACGGTGTTTCCCAACCTGTGGTCCGCGGACCCCTGGGGGTCCGCGAGTATATGTATGGGGGTCCGCGGTGTCATCTTTGGCCCATACACACGGCGGTGAGCGAGACTGAACGAATGATGTGAGTCAAATAAGTGCTTGTGTGTGTACAAAAAACAAATACAGAACCAGATTACAAGTCGAATCTGATTTGAGATTACAATTAAATTATTATTTTATTAAGGGGGTCCGTGAAAACTGTGCTTGATTTCCTAGGGGTCCGTGGCCGTAAAAGGTTGGGAAACGCTGCTGTTACATGGTCTCGCCATTCAGTCGTTATTTTTTTCGTAGTCTATGAAAAAAACATAAATAATACTATCCTTTTTTTCAGTTCCACGCCCTATATTTCCTGTCATACATGCTAGCGATGGTCGGCGTGTTCCTATTCAGCTCGCGACCTACTCGCCAGCCAGCGCCACAGCCTGACAGATTGCCGCAGTTAGTCAACGACTCTGTGCAGTCACAGGATAATGTTTCAATGTAAGTTGGACAATTCATTACTTTTTTTTATTTTCATATTAGCCTATGTTGTCCCACTACTGGGCACAGGCCTCCCAAGACCTCTTATGCCATCAAATAGCCCTCGCGGTACGCGTACAGGTCGTCTCGCCACGTTACTCTGGGCTGACCGCGGCGACACCATAATTATATCCACTAGGGATCTTTTTCGGAGGTATTTGTCCATCGATCATCCCGCATGCGACTTTAGTGACCCGACCAATCCCATTTCCATTTGAGCCTGGCACCTTTATTTATCATGAAACTTTTTGACTTATTATATAACTATGTACCTATTAATTATACTGATTTATAGCCTCATCGCTTTAACCCATTCGCTGCGGCAGACGCCTATCGGCGTTTTTTTATTTCATATTCAGGTGCGGAGTACGCCTATCGGCGTTTTTTTACAATTGTTTGTATCTTGGCAAAAACCAGCCATAAAAAGTAAAATTTTGCAATAGGTGCTATTTTTTTTTTTAAATGCACAAAGTAGTGCTCACAGTTTCCGGATTTTTAACTATAAAAAAAATTGCGAAACCCTTTCTAGGTGCTGAAGACGCCTATGGGCGTTTTCCAGGATTTAACAACCTTTGATTCTAATATATTTTGTTAATTATTACTTTTCTTTAATAAAAGTATTTTTAGCGATCACTTACATCGCATAATTTTTATTTCCTATTTTGCATTGGTTTTACGAGTTATAATAGGTATGACTTTTAATGACATAAAATTGTGTACGTATATTTACATAATTTTAAATTCACTAAAACTTAATAAAACTTTACCGATAATATCACTGACAGTCTTACCGATGTGGAATTTAGTTCCCATTTTTCTCTTAGCTAATCCCGAACCGGTCAGTACACAGATTAAAGTTAACCTTTATAATTTGAAGTTAAGGTTCACTTTCGTTTGAAAAGTAGGTAGTTTGCATAGCTGGTGAAATGTGGGTGTACTAGGTACACCTCTGCCTAGCCCTTTGGTGAAACAGGTCATGTTGATATCTATGATGACCTTACACAAATAGATCTCTATATAATTTTCTATGATCTGAATTCTACTTATAATTAGACGACACGGTTGGCGCACTAGCTGAGCGATCGCTGCGCTGCTTGTCGTGGATTCAATTACCGCACAAAAAAAATATTTTTTTGTAAAATAACGGCACGATTGGTGCAGTGATTGAACGATAGCAGCTGTGCAGCAGCGTGTCGCGGGTTCGATCCCCGCATGGAACAATTATTTGTATGATTGCAAATAGTTGTTTCGGGTCTGGAGGGGTGTTAGTTGCATGTAAGTTTCTATGTTGATAAACCCACTCACAATCGGATAATGTTAAAAAAAAACCTCATACTTCTATTTTTTACAGGGAATACACAGTCCCAACGTTGGACTGCATACCTATCGAAGGCCTCGAGCCTCCAATGAGCAGAGACACAACGTTCACTTCGTTCTTAGGAGGCCCACAAACTGTCCCTAACGGCACAGTTACATTTGCGCAGACCAACGGCGCGCAGTCCGCGTCTGAAACCTGTTAATGTAAGTCTGTAAGGTCTTTAGAACTGTAGGCTGGAGCATGCAAAGGTATCCTTTGCATTTATAAAAAAAATAAAAAAACATATTTCATTTAAGGTGATTGCTTCGACGTAGCCCGCGAAATTCATTTTTTTTACGTTTTTTGCAATTTGCAGGCCAGTGACATGTTGTAACTTTATAAATATGTATATGTGTTGCGGTAATAACAAGTATAATTTTAAATATAAAAATTATCAAAAAATTCGCTCCATCAGCTCTCACATAGAATAGGTGCATCGTAGTTAGATTTCGGAGATTTTAACATGATGCACCTTTTCTATGTGAGAGCTGATGGATCGAGTTTTTTGATAATTTTTATATTTAAAATTATACTTGTTATTACCGCAACTAAAGCTACAACATGTCACTGGCCTGCAAATTGCAAAAAACGTAAAATAATTTGAATTTCGCGGGCTGGTTGGAGCATCCCCCTTAATAAAGTTATTTGAGGTTGGTCACATTTTTATATAATTATCAAAAAAAATAATATTAGGATTGGTAAAACTACTATACGCACACGATAAGGGTGAAGACGTCAATGACCTTCATTTGTCAACTGCCACTTAAAAATAAATTATGTTTACCAGAAAAAATAATTTGCAAATTAATTTTCACTTTATTAAATTTTACATACTTAAATTAACTTACATTTTCAAAGATTTGAATATACAGAAAGAATGTAAAAAAAAAAATTATACTCAATATACAGTTTGATAAAAGTGTGCGTGTCGTTACAATATGGCAGCGCCATAACAGTTTCACCCTTATCGTAGTCGCGTAGTAAATCGAGATTCGAGCTTATTTCAACCATGAAGACATCCAGAGACATATATTTTCTAACAAATCAATGTAAAGGAAAAACAGAACTGGTTGGTTAAAGTTGTAATATCTCTCCACCTACATTCTAAGGGCCTCCACATTAAGACGTCATTATGAAATTATATTTAAAAGAAGACGCATGTAAACAGATTTATACAATGAACTAGGTAACACTATATTATTATTTAAAACAGCATTCGTATTATTGATACTCGAAGTATTAGAATACTCGTTTGTAAGGTCTAAATATCGTCCTAAGAATCCATTGTTGTCATAATATAGCTAGTCATTTCCATGTAGAATTAAGACGGTCCGCCTTTCTTGTATAATTCATTCAGCCGTTTTACTAACGTTCTATATTTTATAGTCAGCATTCCCGAAATTTGCTAGTAAAGATGTGTTAAACGATATAGCAGTAATAATCGTGCCCGATGAAATGTGGCAGAATATGTACTGGATCTTTCCGCCACTGCAACTGTCTTGGTAAGGTCAGAGTTTGTCACCAAGCAGTTTTTACTGTATTTCGACGGTGTGCAGGAGGTCTAGTTCTTTTACTGTGATCTCGCTCAGTAAGGTTTCATCTATGGGGTAGGTTGAGACCAAGATGGAGCATAGATTAAAATAAAAAAATTGTAATAGCTCCAATAATGCAAAATCGGGACGACTTGACCTTCAAAATATCGCGCCTATCTATGTATTTGTTAACATCCTAATGCTAGTTTACCGTCATGTTTTTTCACACGTATGATGCCTAAAGTAAGAATATTTGTAAGACCTAAAACATTGGACTGGAATTAATAGCGTATCTAAACCGAATATTGTAATCATTTCATCATTATAATGTTTAATCTCACCAAATATTAGCGATAGTAACACTGACTACCTAGAATACTAGTCATTATTAGTTTAGTATATGTATATTAGCGCACATTAAAGTTAAATAGTTAAAGTAATTTATATCTACATGCTCCATTTTATTATACCTAGCATAACTGAATAATCTCGAGTTAAAGAAAACGATAACTGCCACATATTCGAATTTCGACTCAATTTTTTATCCTCAATATTAAAATAGAAATCTTTGTATAACATTTTGAAATCTAGTTTCTATAAATTGTGAAAAATTGTACCTATCGAGATTTTGTAAGATTTAGAACATTTAAATTTTAGCTAAGGCTGAATGCGGAATTTTGATAGTTAAATGAAAATCGAGGAGTCCAACACTAATATTTTTTGTTAAGTGTTTTAATACAATTTCAGATTGTTTTAGTTACATTAAGACAGTTTATTAAAACCGTTAACACCGATTTTAATTGTTAAACAGATTCCGTTCCGATATGAAGTACTTTTAGCAAAATATAATTAATTGTTGATATTATTTTATCTGAAATTCTAACAACGTTATGACGCTCAATTATTAAACTTAAGTATTAAGATTTTAATAGCGAAAATTTAGTCCATTAGATAAATCTATCAGTAAATTGGGATTGTCACTTTGGAATTGACTATTCCAGCATTGTGAACACGGGCGTACCCAAAATTTTTAAGAGATAGGGCTGAAATTAATGTCTACTTTTATGTAATTAATCACCTTATGCGTGGGGCAAAAGCCCTACAGTGGGTACGCCCATGATTGTGAATACGAAAAGATTGTGAAATACTGATGAGTAGTTGATTATTATTGAAAAAAAGACCTTTAACCCAAGTAAGAATGAGCTGATTCTATTTTTATTTACGTGGATGTCGACAATATGATTATGTATTACCTATAAGCCACATTAGAACCCATTTATAATTATGTTTGTTTTAAAGAATTAGGATACACAGTAAGCTCAATCTTTTCAGTGTTCAGTGTGTTTACCCATGAAGTTGTATTATATTATGTAATAATTTTATTTCGTAGTTTCTAACAAATGAAGTTATTTCACCAATATGATGGTTGTGTTACGTTAAATGTAAAATATAATATAAGCTATTTATTAAAATGTTGCAAGTTATTTAAACGCTAAACACAATAATAAAACTATGTATGATCATTGAGTTTCTTGAATGTAAACTGCGAATAATTAAAAATGTACTCTAAATTCGGACTTAAATATACAATGTTTTCATGATTTTGTTCTTTTGTTTGATCCTTATTCTTTTTCCTCATTTCATTGGGATGAAATCATGAATTTTGTGTTTGCATGTGGTCTTCAAAAAGGGGCTAAAATAAACACAATAATGGTATTTTATCTTTTTATTCGTTTGTATATAATCATTGCTCTTTAAAATATCAGAATAAAACACAAGAGTTAAATAAAACAGAGCTCAGAACTTGAAGTTCAAACAGTCGAAGAAAACATGATGTTACGGCTACAGTCCGTTCACATTATGTACGGTGGCGCCGTTTTAAAATCGAATGTTGCCGAAGAAAAGATGTTTTATGAAGTTCATCAAAATTAGATTTTTTTTTTACAAAAAGTGTTGTTTGGCTATGTTTAAAAACTTGACAGGAAGTGTCAAAACAGATCGACGACGAGATCGAGAGTGAATTTTACTGTTTGTATTCTGAATCAGGCATTTATTATTAGTAAATACAGTATCAGGGCGATACGATGAAAAATTATAAATGATTTCAGAGTTGTGCAAGTTTTTATTTTAATATCAACCAATGTGCGTTTGTATCTAAAATAGTTTTCATAACTTTTCGAATGAATTTTTCGCTTTACAAAGCTTTACAACCTCTCCGGTGATCTGCACTGACCAAATAAACATTCTATTTATTACAGTGTCTAGTCTATTTTATTTATTACAGTGGAAGATAATGGACATAATGGTTTAGGAAGCTATAGAATTTTTAGTTTTAAAAATATGTTCTTGTGTAAATGAAGACGGAAAAACAAACATAAGAGAGATGTATTAGAGCGTCGAGCGTTCTAGAAGCAAGCATTGACGAACAATAGGGTAGTTTCCAGGGTCAAAATAATTACATTCTATTTAGTCCGTATTTTAGATTATAAAAAAATATTGGAGACGTATTTTTTCTTTTTTCGATTAAACAAAAAAGAACAAAGATAATAGCCTATTTAAGTTACCTGTGACGTCACTCTGCGCGAAAAATGCCACGCATCGTGACGTCACACGTAACTTTAATAGCCTATATCTTGTCATTTTTGGTCTAATTTACAAATAAAAAAATACGTGTCCCTTATTTTTGAATAATCTAAAAGACGGACTAATTGCATTTTTTTAGGCAACTAGCCTATTGCTCACGCCGCATGTGCTTGAACAATGCTTTATACATTTACGAGGTCAAGCGAAGGTTACGCTAGTCAGATGTACCAAAATTTGATTTAATATATTTTTTTTTATTCAGATGAATTATTAGAGTTAAAGTGAATGCAGAACCGATATGCAGATTTTAAAGTTTTTTTTAGAAGGCGAGGGCGGCAGCGCGACCTTTGGTGACGCTCACCTATTGGTTCATAATTTATCAATATTTTCTGGTCTCATAAATACGGCGCAATAGTTTCATTACCTGTCTACTAGCTTAAAAAAGGAAAATACATATTACAAATTTTTTATAGTGACAAAACTGAAAATAAAGAACATTCCTACCGTGTAGGTAAAGAAAATTAAAGGCAACACTATTACTAAAATATTTACAACTAAATCTAAGCTTCATCTTCACTAGCGGATACGGATTTTCTGGATACCGGTGTGTCTGGTCTAGAATTTCTGGAACCGGATCTTGATCGAGATCCGGAACGTGATCTAGATCGGGACGCACGAGATCCGGCTCGAGAACCGGATCTGCTTCGGGAACCGCTTTTAGATCTTGAACGCGATCTCGATCTTGATACGCTTTTGGATTTTGAACGGGATCTGCTCTTTGACCTGCGGAACAAAATATGTGGTTAGAACTTTAAAATGTGTTTTTTTTTTTCTTGGAATAACTCTCAGTTCAACACAACACTCAACTACAGTTCACCAAATCAACCAACCAAACACCAACACAAATGTAACGATAACTTTCAAATATTTGCAATAAATACTACACATCGGGTTTTGGAAAGAGATAATTGATTAGTTTCGTAGACTGTTATCTCTGTCGCACAAAGCACTAATCAACAATAGAGCTTTTACTGAGTTAAAGCAGTAAGTTGGAAAATATGTTAGTTTATAAAATACGTAAGTTTTCTTTACCTGGACCTCGATCTGGAGACACTTTTAGATCGTGAACGGCTCTTCGAACGAGATCTGCTCTTAGATCTGGAACGACTTTTTGACCTGCTCTTAGATCTGGAACGACTTTTTGACCTACTCTTAGATCTAGAACGACTTTTTGACCTCGACGCACTCTTGGACCTGAAAAACGTAATAGCAAGCAAGTTGTTTTACATAATACTAATAATGATTTTAAACCTTGACCTTATAGACTTAAAGTATTTGTTACTGTCAGCCTGTGTCATCACACTGCTGGGCAAAAGCCTCTCCCCATGACTTCAAAGTATTTGTTGTAAATGAGCCTCACCTAGATCTGCCTTTAGATTTAGACCTTGAACGTGACTTGCTTTTTGACCTCGAACGACTCTTGGCCGAACCTGACCTCGATCGACTTCTATTTTTGGACTTCGATCTTGATCTGAAAAATAAATGCGGTAATTATGAGTTAGTTGTATCTTTTGGTTTACGTAACAAAAGAAAAACTTTCAAAATTAAATATTCTTGATAAACTATCGTTCGGTTTTTTTTTTGACAAAAAAATAGTATATTACAAAAAATTACTTCGAAATTAACAATTACTATTGTCGAGTTGCCTGAAGGATATTCTTACCTATCACTATCCGACGCAGACATAATCCTTTTACGTCCTTTATTAGCGGGTGGACTTCGACTTCCACCACTGCGGCTTCCACTTCCACTTCGACTTCTGCTGCGTGACTTCCTTGAGTTGTTGTCAGATTCGGATTCGGAAGTCGATATAGTTTCCTTGGATACGATCTTCGCACGTTGTTTCGCACCAAGTTTGTCGTCGGCAGCTTTCGCGGCTCGTGCTTTCTCCCTCTTGCCGATACCTTTTTCACCCTGTTTATAAATAAATTATTATAAAGTGGGTATTTGGCAAATGAGCCTATTTTGTAATTATAGTAGGTAACTCCACTGTAAAAATTGAAGTATCAAATGCACAGAGTAGACAACGCCAAAAATATTTGTAGACAGCAAATTCTAAGTCAAATCTTTAATTCAATTTATTTGGTACAAAATAAATTAAATAAAAGATTTGACTTCGAATTTGAAATAATATTACAAAATCTGGAAGACGTTATAGACCAATGGAAGACGTTATAAAAAATACTTTATTTTAAGACTGAAAACCCAAACCACTGAACGGATTTGGCTAAAATTTGGTACACATATAGTTTATAACCTGGATTAACACATAGTTTTTATCCCGATTTTATGTTCCCGTGGGATAATTTTCGAGTTGGACCGGGTGAAGCCGCTGGCAACAGCTAGTGATTCTATATAGTAGTTTTCTGAAGACTCAAAAATCTTCAGAGTAAGCATTAAATAACTGACCTTCTTCCGTCCTCTCTTCTTAGGTGGATCGCTGTCACTCCCGGAGCCGCGCGGTCTGTTCTTGCGCGACTTCCCCTTGCGACCCTCGCCCGGCTCGCGCTTGCGCTTGCGTTGCTTCGGCTCGCGACTGGAAACATTGTTGGTTACGTGATTTATACTTCATAATAATGTTGTGATTTAAAACGTTCTACCGAAGTTATTAGAAGGTATAACACTTGAACAGCATCTTTATTGTAAAAATAATAATTTATAACATTGTAATATGATACCTTTCCTGTCGTCGCCCAGTGGTGCAATTTTGAAAAAATAATATAGCCTTTGTCAATAATGTCACTTAGTAATGGTGAAAGCATTTTTTTAAATCGTTCAAGTTTCCAGTGATTACTTATACCTTAACGTTAACGCTATTGAAAGATCACTTCGGATTTTAGTCATTACGAGTCTGACAGTTCAGGAATCATTTGATGATTTTACCACGATAAAAAAAGTATTATTATAAATTATCGTCTGACGTTTAGTGACATTCCCGATACATTAATACGAAATTAAATAATTATGTGAACCTGCTTCTTTGTGAATCTATTATGATTGCCAATGATGCTGATGTGGCAACCTACGTCTAGGCTTCGTAACTAATTTAAGTTAAAAAACAAGTTATGTTTTCAATCCACTTACCCATCTTCCCTAGGTCCTTCATTCCCGCTGCTAGGTGAATCAGACACATACTCGTCCCGCCTCCTGCCTCGCCCGCCTTTAGACTTGTTCTCAGACGGCATGTCGGCGAACAATAGCGCGTTCTTTGTCTTCTCTTTGTACTCTTGACGCTTTTGTAACATCTCCACTGTACTCTTTGCTTGTTCCTCTTCGCGACGCTTGCGCTCGTCTTCCTGTTAGATAAATGTTTATGAGATGCTGTTGATTATACAAGGTTTTAGATTGGGAATGTGGGGTTTTTCGGTGGAATAGAACATTGGATCCCCAACGCATTGGACGGCCTCTAAACGGTCAATTATATTGCTCAATTTATTTATTTATTTATTTACACTTCTATGTACAAAATGTGGTACAAAAGGCGGACTTAATGCCGCAAGGCATTATCTACCAGTCAACCTTTGGGTTAAAAGTAGAAACAGTTGGAATAGGTACAACAACACTAATTATACAATTAAAACTACTACAACTAACTATAGCTGTTTATAAATAAAATACTAATACATACGAAAATATATACCAACTTATATTACTTATATATTATTATACTCAAGATCAATTATTATACATAAATATATATATACTTATATAAATCTGTACTTAAATAAATATTTGATAAATAATTTATACTGATATAAATTAAATAAATACATAGCATGACGACGACCATAGCAATAAATGGAAACTTAAGGAACGAGTGATTTTAGCAAGTATTCCCGAACTTGGCGTTTAAAAGAAAATTTACTAGGAGCTTTTTTAATATCAAGGGGAAGCGCATTCCAGAGTTTAATTGCCGTAACCACGAAGGAATTGGAAATAAAACCTGTACGGTGAGAAGGTATCTGAAGGAGTAAGTTTTCAGCAGCACGAAGGTTACGATCGTGGGAGCTACCCAGGATCTGAAAAGAACTTTTTAAATAACTAGGAGCACAAGGATCGTTAATAATAGAGAAAAGCAAGCAGAGTGATCTGAGGGATCTTCTCTGGCGGATAGGCAGCCATTTAAGCTGAGAACGGTAACTAGAAATGTGATCAAATTTACGAAGTCCAAATACACAGCGAATACAATTGTTGAGAAGTCGATCCAATTTGTTAAGAAGGTTTTGGGATACATCAGAGTAACAAACATCTGCATAATCAATAATAGGGAGCACAAGAGCCTGGACAAGCAATACTTTAGTGCTAGATGGAAGAAAATGCTTAAATCTATAGAGAGATCGCAATGTGGCAGAAACGTTCCGACTTACCAAATTAACCTGCTTCTCCCAACCAAGCCGATCGTCAATATTACAAATTGTGCAATATTATTGACCGTTTAGAGTAAACATTGAACCTGTTGCCTGCGGAAGGCCTCTCTCTGCTCCCTCTGTCGGTCCCTGAGCGTGACCTCCTCGTCGTGCTGCCTGCGTGCACGCGCCACGTGCCACTGTGCAGTTAATGTACCTGTTGCCTGCGGAAGGCCTCTCTCTGCTCCCTCTGTCGGTCCCTGAGCGTGACCTCCTCGTCGTGCTGCCTGCGTGCACGCGCCACGTGCCACTGTGCAGTTAATGTACCTGTTGCCTGCGGAAGGCCTCTCTCTGCTCCCTCTGTCGGTCCCTGAGCGTGACCTCCTCGTCGTGCTGCCTGCGTGCACGCGCCACGTGCCACTGTGCAGTTAATGTACCTGTTGCCTGCGGAAGGCCTCTCTCTGCTCCCTCTGTCGGTCCCTGAGCGTGACCTCCTCGTCGTGCTGCCTGCGTGCACGCGCCACGTGCCACTGTGCAGTTAATGTACCTGTTGCCTGCGGAAGGCCTCTCTCTGCTCCCTCTGTCGGTCCCTGAGCGTGACCTCCTCGTCGTGCTGCCTGCGTGCACGCGCCACGTGCCACTGTGCAGTTAATGTACCTGTTGCCTGCGGAAGGCCTCTCTCTGCTCCCTCTGTCGGTCCCTGAGCGTGACCTCCTCGTCGTGCTGCCTGCGTGCACGCGCCACGTGCCACTGTGCAGTTAATGTACCTGTTGCCTGCGGAAGGCCTCTCTCTGCTCCCTCTGTCGGTCCCTGAGCGTGACCTCCTCGTCGTGCTGCCTGCGTGCACGCGCCACGTGCCACTGTGCAGTTAATGTACCTGTTGCCTGCGGAAGGCCTCTCTCTGCTCCCTCTGTCGGTCCCTGAGCGTGACCTCCTCGTCGTGCTGCCTGCGTGCACGCGCCACGTGCCACTGTGCAGTTAATGTACCTGTTGCCTGCGGAAGGCCTCTCTCTGCTCCCTCTGTCGGTCCCTGAGCGTGACCTCCTCGTCGTGCTGCCTGCGTGCACGCGCCACGTGCCACTGTGCAGTTAATGTACCTGTTGCCTGCGGAAGGCCTCTCTCTGCTCCCTCTGTCGGTCCCTGAGCGTGACCTCCTCGTCGTGCTGCCTGCGTGCACGCGCCACGTGCCACTGTGCAGTTAATGTACCTGTTGCCTGCGGAAGGCCTCTCTCTGCTCCCTCTGTCGGTCCCTGAGCGTGACCTCCTCGTCGTGCTGCCTGCGTGCACGCGCCACGTGCCACTGTGCCTGCGACAGTAGGTCGGCACACGTGCGCGCTTCAGCGGCCGCCGCGCCTGCAGCTCCTGCTTCTGGACGAGCTGCTCCTTCACCCGCCTGCAAGATAAAGTGATGTCAAACATGTTTATGTAAAAAGACATTGATCTTGGTAAAATCATCAAATGCGTGTAAGAGATACGACGTCTTAAAGTATCGCACACGGAAAGAGTAGACATATCGGGGCTTACCTCGACGCCGCCCAGCCTGGTGAAGTGGCGGTGCGACACGTGCAGCTCGTGCACGGCGCGCAGCACCAGGCGCAGGTCGGAGCGGTCGTCCTTGAGCACGAGCGCGGCGCGGCGCCGCAGCGTGAGCGCCGTGTTGTACATGAGCGCGGCGTCGTGCGGGGCCACGCGGCGCGCGCGCAGCAGCGACCCGCGCGCGGCCGTGGCCCGCCCCGCCAACGTCTGCGCGCGCGCCACCCACGTCAGCCACTCCACGTCGTGGTGCATGCGGAACTTGCGGACGCAGTTCTCGTACTGCACAAATTTATAATCGATTACTTACTAACTGCTCCTATTGGAATTATACAGAGTCAATTTTTCAACTGAGCGTAGATGGCTATATCCGAAACAATGAGGAATATCAAAAAACGTTAAAAAAGTCTCTAGGCCGATTTTAACGAAAACTAAAACTGCATCATTGGATTTTAGAAAAAATTATAATCCTGGCCAGGAATCGAACTCGCTGAATTATGGAAAAAATCACACCCTGTATTATTACACTATTCGATAGTGTTGCTTTTATGGAACAAATTCTGGGAAGTAATCATATACAGCAAACTTAAGGAAATGACTGATTCTTATGAAATTAGGCCTACATTCAGCAGTAGATATGCCACGGCTAATATGATGATGATATGCGGTTGTGGGGTGCAATAAAGACGCCATATGCGTTCGTTTAGAATGTCAAAAAGTAAACAATATGTTTCAACATGCTAAAGAAATTGTTAGACTCTGTTTGAAGGGATTTTTTTATATTGAATTATATTTATAACAAAAAAAAAACATTTGAATATAACTCAATAATATAGGTTAATATAGGTAGTCATAATTCCACTCACCATCTGTATAGCGTTGATATACTGTTTCTGTTCAACATAAATGTGTGCTATGTTCATCCATACGTCGGGGAAGTCGGCTGTCGCTTCACGCACTTGAGCGAATATGTCGCGAGCTTCGTTCACACAACCCTGCGAAAAACAAATTACTTATAAAGACATCGCACCCAGAAAATAACTCTTATTACAATCTAGTAAGAGTTGTAAATCACGGAAATATTTCAGGTAACTTCGTGTTACCTCAACAGTCATAGACAGGTAGAGCAAGTCTTTTAAAAAAGGTGTTTTAAAGAGTTAAAACTTGGCTGATTTCTTCGCATCTTTTTCAAAGTTTTACGTACACCAATCAGTATTGATTCGTACCATCCTGACTGTACCGAAAACCTGCGACTTTACGAAGGCACCCCAAAGCATAAACAAAAGTGAAATTGCAATTGACTTCCATATTCAAAATTCAATGTTTTCTTTACCTTATGTGCCAGTACGCATCCAATACCATTAGCAGCCCATATGTTCTTAGGGTCATTCTTCAGTACTTGTTTGTACATGGCGAGCGCTCGCTCTTGATGTCTCTTTTCTCTGTCTTTTTCGCGACATGGCTGGTGCAGGGTTTGGAGCCATACATTACCTATAAAATGATATAAAAACATTACAAATCACTTATTAAATTAAACAACATTCGAATGGAATTATGGGCACTTTTAAATGGACATTTTTTTTTGCGCTTCACAAGAACAACTGGTTTGAATTGAAAAAATATTTTGTGTTAGATAGCACGTTTATCGAGAATGGCTATGTAAGCTTAGAGTACATTAGTCCATAATATCACGCTACAAGCAAAAGGAGCTGAACAACGGATGAAACCACGGGGAAAAGCTACTCATTTGACAATTGTGTGCATTCTTTGGTATTTGCGGTTTAAATGCAATTCCATCGATTGACACACCATAATTATAACTATTCTGAAGAAAACCAGAAGTGTTTGTGTTAATACTCATCGCTTAATAAGACATCAACTGTAGCAGTAACGTCCGCGCTTCTAGTGTTAAGAATATAACTCACCAAGAGCGATCAGCGAATATGCATCATTAGAGGTGCTAGAATTCTGTAGAATCCTCTCGAACTTCTTCTGTCCAGGGCCCCACTCCTGCTGCGCTAAATGCAAGTTGCCTAGCAACGACCACGTGTCAGGATGCTCCGTGTTCACTTTGAGCGCTTCCTTGAACCAGTCTGATGCTTCGTAGATCTGGCCTTTGTCTCGAGCCATGCAGCCTAACCTATAGATCATGACAACAAAAAATGTATAAATCCAGATTTTGTTAATGGTTTGATGTAAGACCCCGGTTTGGTAGTGGATACTACTAATGTATTCAGGAGTATCCCAGTTAGACTGGAAGCTGACGTCATTCGCCGTAGTTGGGAAAACAAAATATTTTTCTTGCATTCAAACTATTTCAAGCAATTAAGAACCTTGTGGAGAATAATTCCGAGTTTACTTAGAAAAATACTTCCGACTTTACAATGAATTTTTATAACAATTATCTCAGGAATTATAGTTATACACAATTTGTGAGAAATCTTTGCTTCTCAATAAAAAATGAACCTCAAAACAATATATAAATTTTTCTGTCTTATAAATATTGCCACACACTAGAAATTTCTCCAGTTCAGTGACTTCTTACCTCAAGTAACAGTCAATGTAATTGGGATGTTCTTTCAAAATATCCTTGTATAGTTTCTCTGCCTTATTGTAGATACATAGCGCTTCGTTCAGTCGCGCTAGATTATACATAGTTGTCACTGCTATCGAGTTGTAATATTGAGCGTCCAGTGTTTCAGCATCTGCTTTTTCTCTAAAAACAGTTATAGGATTATACATTTTGAAACAATGAGTATTTTGGATGGACCCTGGTTAAGCTATAGCAGCAATATTGTTATTAATATTCCCACTACTGGGACACATGCCACCTCTCTAACATAGAGATAGAGAGTGAACTATAATCCAACACGCAAAGCCAGTGCGGATTGGTAGATGTTACATGTCTTCAAATTATTTACAGTAGGAAGAAATATGGGTTTCTTGAGATGTCTTCCTTCACTGTTTTGAGAGCAGTCGTGATGAAAAACTAGGCCACCAATGGTTAGGTGGTAGTTATAGTATATTTTAACTGTACCTTTCAAGTGCTTCTTCCAAGTAACTTTTAGCTTCATTCAAGTTTCCGAGTCTATAATGCAGGGCAGCAACATTGTTTAGAATTTCTGCTGGGATATCTGCATTCACTTTTTCTTTGAGGATCTTCATTGCAGTACTATACGCGTTTAGAGAACCCTAAAACGTGAAGAAATGTTGGAGTTAGATGGCCAACTTGGAGACCAATCTTGTGGCCATGATTTTGAGTTTTTATTAATAATAGTTTTGCTTCTGTAAAGTTCTTACCTGTAAATCATTTTGTTCCAATATTTGAGCCAGTTCTATCCAAGCTTCCACATCATCAGGAAATTGTTCTGTGACTTTCTTTAAATGCTGTCGAGCAATATCTCTTTTTGACTGTGATGGTGAGTTGGCATACAGGGAACCTAAAATCTTCATTGTTTCATAGTTCCCTGGTTGAACTTTCAATACTTTTTCAAAACATTGGGCTGCCTACAACAGAAAAATGTTTTTTTATGGGTGTTATTAACTATATGCACATGCATCCGGACATTGTGACGCTAAATAAGTAAGTAAGAATCATCGCATCGTACTATTCTGTTTACATCGGAAAAGCGTGAGTTCATATTTCATCTGAATTGTTCTAGTTTTTTGCTCCAAAAGCTGTCTAAAAAGAGGACGTAATCAAACAGTTTTAACTTGTAAATTCGAATCTGGATGTTTGGCTCAGAGATTGTTAAAAAGTCTTTAATAGCACATAGAATACCGTTTATACAATCCTGTGGAATAATTTTCGAGTTACACGCGGGTGATATGCCTACGAAATGACGTCTTCTACAAGTATAAATTACTTACATTTTCCGTATCCCCTCTGTAGATATACATCTGTCCGAGTCCATAATGAGGTAACACAAAGTTGGGCGGCGCGAACTGAGTTGCTTGGTAGTAATACTGGAAGGCTTGGTCGCAGTCACCTTGTGCATGGAACGCTCGAGCGAGGTGGTGACAACTTTCTGCTCGCATCGCTTCGTTCTCAGTGTTGTGGAACGCGTGCAAGGCTAAGTGTTGGACCTTACTGTAGTCCTAAAACAAAATAGTGTAGTTTGAATTAAAAAGGCAAAATTCTTCTATCAGGAGAAAATTACTATGGCTGTGGTATCGTATCCTGTCTGTTACAGGACTGATTATGATCTTTTAACAACAAAACAAAGAGTGCTTCTTCTTCTGCCAATAAAGTAAACCTTCCATGATAAACTCACCTTTTTGAAAAAGAAATGATTAGCCAAATGGTTCAAGACCATAGGGTTCTTGGGGTCAATGGCATAAGCCTTTGACAACATAATCACAGCCATTTTGTTGGACTCATTCTCTTGCAGATTTAA
This sequence comes from Agrotis segetum, assembly GCA_036375495.1. Taxonomy (NCBI): domain Eukaryota; kingdom Metazoa; phylum Arthropoda; class Insecta; order Lepidoptera; family Noctuidae; genus Agrotis; species Agrotis segetum. The sequence continues at coordinate 721,857 of JAQSVV010000060.1, read as the reverse complement.
TTTGAGGATAGACAGACCGACAAGGGCACCAACACATTGTGGGTCTAGTTGTAGTGCTCTCTCAAAGGCCATCCTAAAAAGATAAAAGCATGTTATTTATTTTTTAAAGCATTGAACCACCACACACTGTGTTATGGTTGCATTTACAAATACACAAAACCTGAACATATAATTGTGGGACATATCAATATATTCTGTGTGGGAAACGACCCTGTAGTAAGTAGCAAAAAAGTAGCCCTTGAAACTTATTATGTAGGTAACTAAATCTTAAAAAAAAAAATGGAATCATTTGCAGAAATCCAAGAACTAGTTTTATCTAAATCTTACCTGGCCTTTTCTTGGTTATTTAACTTCATGAAACAATGTCCCATTCCCAATCGTAATGCAGCAGGACTATCTGGATTTGTTCTCAAAGCTTTCTTGTAAAATGCCAATGCTCCTCTATAATCCTTCCTATTGAATGCAATACAGGCTTTTCCGAGTAAAGAAGGAACATTGTTGGGTGACTGATTGAGTACAAAGTTAAATTGGGCATCAGCTTGCTCCATTTTATCTCCTTCAAGGAGGCAGAAGTAGGCTCGGCCAAGAAGATGGTTCTAGAAGTAAACAATGATTTAGTGTTAAACATTACGTATTGTACTTTATTTTTATCTCAGCAATATAATATTAAACTGTCAAAGGTTTTCTAATCTAAATATAGATAGTAACTCACTTGATCATACATGATGATCTTGTCAGCCATTGTGTAGAGTAGAGTTGCTTTAGTGAACAATTCTTTTTTCTTGTCTTTCAACTTCTCTTTGTTGGCCTCTTGTACATAGTATGCGGCCAACATGTCGAGGGCCCGCATTTGATCCCTCTCAAAGTCCCTATAGTCAATGTTGGCGTCCGTACGGGACGCCTCCAGGATTTTAAGGAAGTCATCGATCTTCTTTTGTTTGTAGTATGCAAGCTGAAATAAAGGAAGGATGAGTACTAACACTTAAAACACAGGCTAAAAGGTTCAAATTATGCTACTAAGCATTTTGATAATCAAGTATTTAGTAGCAGTTCATTTCATTAGTAACTGTAGAAAATCTATTTTATTTTTATTTATTCAAATCCACATAAACTTATATCTTATTAGTATTACTTAAAGCTGTTGGTATATCTTATTATTAAACACAAACAATTTTGTTACAAAAATTAATTAACATAATCCTCCATATTCCACTGACCAAAATGACGTCCTATGTTTATCTAGCCGTTTTCTCTTTCAAATCAGACAAGCTTTTCACTTTTTCCAGACGTATTCTTAAAGTTTCACAGAAACGCAACAAGTCTTAAACCAAAACCAATAACTAAATAGTCCAACTCAAACTAGGCCAACTCCAATCTATCTAAGAAACAACTCTGGATTGTTTTAAGTTAATGTTATATTTAAATTTTGAATACCAAAGCATTCGGAATCCGTTGCATTGTTTTCTGTGGGTTCATGGACTACGTGTTAATTTCTACAGACTACGTGCAAAAACAAAATTTTTTGAGGTTAAATTTACTTACACCAACATTGATCCAGACATTAAGTTGAGATCTTTCTTGTTGCAATATACTAAGCACTTCATCCCCAGAAGGTAACTGCTCCGGATCTAATTCAATCACCTAAATAAATAAAATGAAAATTTGATTACGAAACTGACACTTTGAAACGTAAAAGTAAATTGTAATATCCAATTAATCGCAATCACCTCATCGGTGCTCATCAACGGGATTTCGAGCGACATTTTGCTTCTTTTTAGCACGTCCACTACATCACAAGAAATAATAAAACTGTATTTCAGGATAAAATTAAATACACGGCACTACGCAAAGTCAAAACCAAGCCAAAATACCACAGACTACGACACAGACACTCAAACTACCACAGACTACATAAACAAACCACAAACCATCACACAACTCTAACCCCGGCCACTCATATTCGCGCGAATACGCGAACCCGCATGTGTAGGACGACATTTGCGAATGACTTCGCGAACTTTTCGTGGCATTCGTGCTTTTCCAATTTTCCAAGCTGTGTCGGTTTTATGTGCGCGACCCTTCGCGTAGTCTCCTACACATTCGTGTGACCAGTTGCGCACACGATTGATTTGCGAAGCAAATGGTTGTGTCGTTGTTATATTTTGTGTGAGGAAATACTGATCAGTATAAGTACCTATTCATACAACGTTAAATGGTCCTTAGTTTAAAGTTATTAGTTTTAATTTGATTATAGAGTATGCGAACCCATTTGCAAATATGCAAAGTTCGCGAATGTATGTCTGACGGCCCTCCACATGCGCGCAAAGATTCGTACAATGTACGAATCTTCGCGCGCATGTGAGTGGCCGGGGTAAAGCCTGCTGTACACTACTCGTAAGGTTGGTCGAAGTTGACCGAATACGATAGGGCAGAAGGGCACTTCGCTTCGCTTCGTTCAACTTCGACTCGGGCATCGGGCAAAGGGTCCTACCTATGTTTTTGTGGTTCCTGTGGTTCTGCTTCCTGCCGATCCTATCACCGTATCCGTATCTGCGTATTGTATCAAGCCCCGTATCAAGTTGTGGACGTCTCCGATTTGCTCCGTGTCCGTATCTTCACAATGGGCATTGTTCATTTTTTTAAATATGTTGTAATTGAAAAACCATTTCTAGGAATAGCGTTACTAACACAGAAATATTAAAAACAGGAGAAGTGGTAAGGGGGCGTGTCGTTGAAATCTGGTCCTGAGCGTTTTGGCCAGAAATTGACTTGGACTACTTTATTTATGTTTCCTTTATTACTCCGAGTGTATTGTTTTTCATTAAATACATTGCTCTTTTACAACGATCTCACATTATCACTGAGTGACTGGACCAGCAATGTAAAGCTGACATAACGATACTTCATCAAGCCGTAATGTCGCGTGGTACGTCCGTTGTATTGGAGCGGGAATAGTACCGCCCACCGCGTGTCGCGACAACACACAATGATAATTGTTAGTGTGAGTAAGTTACACGGAAAAAGAGTACGCTGTGGTTTTAAGAATAAGGTTTATATTTAAATGACTGAGTTATCGATGGCGCGTGTGTGCACTTGTTCGTAGTATTGTTTTGATAGAACTACATATGCAAAATTATCGTTATGGTGGGGCTGTTTCGGCTTCACTGGTTTTCTATACATTTTAAACTCCACGCCATATCTCCTTCTTTAAGATATCTGTGGTTACTAATCATTAGTAACCAATCAAAAATGAAAAATGTTCATATTTGATTGATATTTTTGATAAAATACGCTTGACCTTCCTTGCCCTTCAAATGACGTTATTTTTGGCTGTACCGTTTTGTATCGTTGCCTGAGAAAATAAAAAGTAAGTGGCAAGTATTTTCAACAATCTGTCAAGTGTCAAATTAAAAATGTCAAAAATGTAAACAAAGAATATGTTTAGTTTTTTATATATTTTATGATTATTTCTGCAACATGCCTTATAATCTCTTTATAAGATTTGCGAGAAAAGTGATGCCGTGATGTAGGCGTGTAATATTGCAAGGTTTATAAAATGTACCTACTGTTGCGAAGATCACTTTGATGTAAGTAAGATATCAAAGCTTTAGATACCTTTGTATATTTGTAAAGTATTGCTCAGGAAAGCGAACAATAATGTCACCGCGTCGACGACTCTCCGTGTTAAAAAACCTTTCAAAAAAGATTTCAAAAATTTATTGTTTTTTTATAGTAGGGGAGGCGGGGATTCTAATTTTGCAGTTACTCGAGCATCATGGCGACCTATTGGATTTGAAAGAATATGTACTAAAAAGAAAAAAGTTCCTGACAAGTTTTCTATTTTAGTGGGGGGAGGGCATGTAAACAGTTTCAAAACTGTAAAAAAAACACTTGTACAGAAGAACTCGGGCGCGTCAGCTATTTACAGTGTAAACGCGCTTTTCTATTTCTGATAACCAATATGTATTAATCGGACGATTAACTCGAGGGGCCTGTCCGTGGCAAGCGGTTGAAAATACAAAAAAAAGTTAATCAAGCGCGTCAGATATTCAAAGTGTATGTAAAGTAGACCCTAAAATTTGTCGTATCATAAAATGTCTGACGATTTGGATGTGGCACAAAGTAATAATTCATATTTATTCATATTTTTTATTTTCAGCCTCTTTGCTTGGCAGAACTAGGACCAGCGCTAACAGCATCCTACAAACCATGGCCGGCAAGTACGATGCGCCGGTGCTTTGGCACTGGTTAGCATTGCTTGTGCGGCAGTAATGAATGGTTTTTTAAGTGTTACTAACCCTTAGTAGATAAGTTATTACTAACCATTGGACCTTAAGTTTTCATTAAATAAATTATTATTATTTGAAATTGTTTTTAACTATTATTATTATATTTCTATTGGTAAAAAAAGTAATCTCGAAATACTCGAGCGCGTTCCATTTTTTTTAATTGAACGTTTTCCATGGGGCGATGTCGGTAGAATCGCGGAGAAAAGGTGAACTACCTGTTAGTTCGCAACTATCGGTCGTGATTGAATGTACACATAATGATATACAATTTTTTGAACGTAATTAATCTACCTTTTCGTAATCTGGCTCGCTCGAGTATTTCTGTGGATCGATTTTTTTTTACTAATCTGGCGCGTTCTCCCACACAAACCCCACCATATGAAGGGTTGATACTTGTAATTTGGTTTGGTTGGGTGCAAGAATTCTCCTTTCTGATAATCTGATGCGTCAGTCACATTAAAATTCCCTTCCTGGGCTCCCCGACTAAGGATGCTATCTGACGTCTACTATCAAGAGAAAGTGACGTTGTGTTGTCAGGCAGTTTTTTTAAATTATTCACTGGTGAGGCATTGTCACAACTTTTTGGTCAAAGGTGACGTCAGCTACCTCAAAAATTAAAATATTAAAAATAAAAAAACTATTGAGGGAATCATAAAAATTTTCAAATTTTTTTTTTTATTTTTTTTTTTAATTTTTTTTTTTTTTTTTATTTAATCGACAAAATTACAATGCTAACATTAATTATAAAATCACTTGTAGGTTACACTTACACTTAAGGTGATTGCGTCGATGTAGCCCGCGAAATTCAAATTTTTTTACGTTTTTTGCAATTTGCAGGCCAGTGACATGTTGTAACTTTATAAATATTTGTGTTGCGCAAATAACAAGTATAATTTTAAATATAAAAATTGTCAAAAAATTCGCTCCATCAGCTCTCACATAGAAAAGGTGCATCGTAGTTAGATTTCGGAGATTTTAACATAATGCACCTTTTCTATGTGAGAGCTGATGGAGCGAGTTTTTTTTTATATTTTTTATTTATTTAAATTATACTTGTTATTTGCGCAACACAAATATTTATAAAGTTACAACATGTCACTGGCCTGCAAATTGCAAAAAACGTAAAAAAATTTGAATTTCGCGGGCTGGTTGGAGCATCCCCCTTAAGTTAACAAAGACAGTTAAGTGAGGCAACCAGTACTCCTACTAAGTTATAAAATAACTTGTATTAGGAGTGATGGTACACGCCCAGACATAAATAATTGAAACATTATTGATAAATTATAATAAATTACCAGAGAAATCTTCGTTATGTGATGTCATTCAAAAGTGTTTGGCAAGGAAAAGTTAACATTTACAATTCATTTATTGATATTTTACATTTCTGTAGGATAATTAATATTTACTGATTTCATTAAATAACCAAATATTATTTATTGATATATAATAAGAGAAAGACAAAAATCATTCATGTTTAGAAAGGGGATTCATCATTCATGTGTGCGTGTGTATAGATGAGAATGTGTGCAGGTGAGTGTGTGTGTAAGGGTGTTTATGTGTGATATGTGGTGTGTAATATTTTCGGTGGGACGCAGTGCCGGATTAGCCATATAGCAGGAGGCAGCAAATGCTACGGGCCCCGCGCCACGGGGGGCCCCGCGCCTGTGCCTTAAAAAAATCTGTTATACACCTTGGCTATTCTTAAAATGAATGATTGGCCACACTGTCACTACTAACGCCTCGTTACAGTCGTCTCCTTAAGACTTTAATACAGGATACACTGTATAAATCATTACATGGCTATATTGAAGCAATGCAATCCACACTGAGGCATTTCGTATTGAGAGTTTTGCCCCAAAACTTCCAGCGGCCGCCCTCAGGCTACTCCTGCCCAATCTCAGTGGGCCAAACGCCTCATGCAAGGAGGCTATACGCCGGCGTCGTATTAGCGACCACTAAAGCTGGTCGCATGCCATGCGAATCGGCCAACCTCCTAGCTGGATTGCTGCCCTGGGATCTGGAGGCGACTGCCCTCCATCGCGTCTATGAGTGGCGCGTGGAGGCGCAGCGCCGGGGTGTATCCGCGCTGCTTCGAAAAGTGAAGGCACGGGGCCCCCCTCTAGAGGGCCAAACATGCGGGGGTCGCGAGACTTATCTCATTACCGTGACCCCGGAACGTAAAGGGCTATTGAAGGACACCGTGGATTTAAAGCTAAAAAAGAGGCAATGTAACTCTAGGGCCCAGTGGCTACATTTGCTACGGGCCCCGCATCGGCTTAATCCGGCACTGGTGGGACGGTTCAGGTGGGGTTATATTCGGAAGACAGCAAGCATTCTGTATCAGAGTAGTTTGTTGCAAGTAAAAAGTTTGTTAAAGATTTTTTAAGAGACCAGGTTGAAAGGGAGTAGAATTTTAGTTTTTTATTTAGTTTGTTGTATAGTTGAGGACCCTGGAAGCAAAAGAATCGTTTTGTAAATGAGTACTTACATGTGTAGTGCTGACAGACTTCATCTTTACGTCTTTTGGTCACAACAGCGTAGGGGGTATTCTTGTGTTGTAAAATGACAGTGTTGAGGATATAGAGCTGCCTGACAGTGAGTACACTGCAACACTTGTACAATTCTTCCGTTGGGAAGAGTATAGAACGAAAGGTACTCACTTTTAAGACAGCTCTTTGAGCTCTTTCCAATTTTAATAGCGTGGTCTTAGGGGCACCACCCCATGCCGTAACACAATATGACAAGAGTGATTGGCAGAGTGCAAGGTAGACCCCTTTGACGAGACGTGCTTCAGCCACGTGTCGAAGAGTCTTAAAGACGAATATTAATTTTCTTATCCTCACTGTCAGTAACTCAATGTGGGCTGAGAAACTCAGTTTATCATCAAGTGTCACACCGAGATATTTGATAGTGGGGGTACGTGAGAGTTTGGGGCAAGAGCAGGGGACGGTTCTTGGACAGTCGATTGAGTGAGCGATTAGAGAATAGGAGTTCGGTGGTTGTGTAGATTGGCGTAAGGTAAAGCAGATTATATTTGTTTTATCCGTGTTAAGGGTAAGTTTATTCTCATGAAGCCAATCTAGAATTAGTTTCTCAAAATGCTCTAAATTTGCAGAAAATAAAATAAAATCGAATGTTTGAAAAATTAAGACAATCCCCATTCTGTGTCACCTTTGATGATCGAACAAAAACCAACACGACATATTGGGACGGGCCCTATCATAGCGGCGTATCTGTGCGGCGTATCGAGATCCCGTATCATGATACGTATATCATTATCGTCCACATATGCGATCATGATACGCGTCGACGATACGGATACGGTGATCGGATCGTGCAAATGATACATGTCTGGACCCGCCTTAATACGATTTGGGAGTGTCCTGTCCTGTGTTTGTCAATGTCAAAAAGTGAGTGACATTGACCATTTGCATGTCAAAACAAAATCAAAATGCCAACAGTCGAAGTCGATCCAGTCGATCTGTGAATTATTTATTTTGCATTCCTTATCTTTTTGAGCAATGACAGATAGTATACTAATTCATTTAGATTTAAAAAAACCTTATTATTATGAATTACAAATGAGACTGACTTCGAATTCTTCGCGTGTTTTAATTATATTTTGATGAAACGGTCGCGTTGGTAAACAGCTTTCATAATGAATAACAAAGTAACCTGTAAACGGGTTAGACCAAACCCTATTTTTGAACAGTGGTTATCAACAATGCATGAGGATGCAAAAAAGACCAAAAGCCCTCTTGAGGATATGCTGAAGGAGTGTTTAGAATCTCTAATGAAATACCCATTGCCATTAAAATCAGGCGCCGAATGTATAATCCTGAAAGGTTTTGATAAAAAGTTGTGTGCATATTTAGATAAGTTGCTCAATGATGACAATAACAATGGATCCAAAAGTTGCGATGAGTTAAAAGAAACTGGTTCAGACAATTTCTGTATCAAAAACATCATATCCATGTATCAGAGAGGATTTGACTAAAAGTAGCAGCAATTCTGTAGCTTCAAACAGATGCGAAGGGTTGATCTCATCAGACTGCCAGAAGTACTATCTAATGAGGATTCATTGCAACCAATGTTAGTTGATATGAGTCCGGAGTCTAATACTGCAACAGCTGTAACTACAGAAAATGCTAGCAAAGGCAAAGGAAAAGGGAAAGGTACAAAGAGAGAAAGAAAGACTGAAAAGTACAAGCCAGCTCACAGATCTGGAGGCTATGCATTACTAGTTGCGCTTCTTGAACATACTTTAGAAAACCCAGATAAACCAGTACTTACAAAAGAAGAGTTGATAGAGAAAGCTCAGAAACATGCAGAAGAATCTTTAGTGCGACCAAAAGCTAATTGTTATTACAATGGTTGGTCCAATATGTCAGTATTACAGAAAAAGGGATTAGTTAAAAGTACAAAAAGGAAAAAGACAGAATATGCATTGACTGAAGAGGGGAAAGAACTGGCTAAAGAAATTTTAGAAGATGCCAACAATATACCGACTATGAATGATATTATTTTTAAGAACTTGCCATCAACTATTAACAATCCTGTAACACAAAATGCTGATATTATTCTTGATGATGAAGTACCATCATTTACATCAAGTAGTTCTGTTACAGAAAGTGATAATAATATTGTTCAAATGCCATCCACATCTACAGATACCAAAAATATCATTGAATTTTTACCTGAAACATTTGATATAATATTACTGATTGATAAAAATGAAACTGGCGGGTATGTGGCTTGTGTCTTTTTTATACTAATGATTATAATAGTCTTTTTAATGTTTGAGCCCCTGCATTTGCCTAATGGGATAGAGTTGCAGAGATAAATCAACTTTTCAGTTTTAAATTATGTAGATGCTTTGTGGAGTGTACCATTTGATTGCATTAGGTAGCTCTGTTTCTTTTTGAAGGCCACTCATATAAATAATACTTTAGATGTTAGCTAACAGTAATAAAATTTTTGCTAACAGTAATAATTAATGCATATTATTTTCGGAATTTTATATCTCAGCAATGAGTTGAGTTTTTAACATTTAATAGAGTACTTCAATTATTATAATACTCTCTCTGCTTAGTGTTAATGAAAATAGGCATAGGTACCATACCATACCTGGAATTCAAGCAAGTTATTTGGATAAGTTTTTGAATGGTTCATTAATGTAAATCAAATTATTTTCACAGAGTTAAAAAGAAGAATGATCCTACAGTAGCTCAGTTCAATAAGTATCCAGACTTAAAGCATGAGTACAGGAGCTTGAAAGTTGGTGACTTTGCATGGATAGCTAAACATAAAGTACACCAAGACCAGGAACTGATTCTACCATTTATTGTAGAACGCAAAAGAATGGATGATCTGGGCGCCAGTATAAAAGATGGAAGATTCCATGAGCAAAAGTTCCGTCTTCATAAATGTGGAATTAAGAATGTAATTTACTTGGTGGAAAATTATGGGAAGAATATAGGTGTAGGTTTGCCAATACAGAATCTGATGCAAGCAATAGCTAATACAAGAGTACAAGATGGATTTCAAGTTAATGTGACAGATTCTCTAACACATTCTGCTCGATTTTTAGCAATGTTGACTAGCAGGTTGACTATTAGATATAAGGTAATTAGAACATCTATCTATCATCCTTCTTCCTAAAATAAATTCGAAAATAAGTCAGTATGATTTCACTCCTAAATCACTGACTCATCACAATTTGTGGAGGGAATTAAAAGATTGACCCATAATGCTTATCTTATGTAATATATAATGGGTAGACAGTGAACCTGCTTACTTGGTTCATGTATGTTGCTGCGGTTAATATTCAACCGTCATTACGCTAAATGAGCGCCCAGTACCCATACCATGAGTTGTCATTACGATACTCGATCATCGATATCGACCGCGTTTGGCGCTCTTATTGGCCCACTCCAAGGTTATTATGAACTCTCAACCAATGAGAGCGCCAAACGCGGTCTATACATCGATTGATCGAGTATCGTAATGACAACTCATGGTAGGTTGTTCGCTATCTTGGCCTTTGCATACTGGGGTAGTTTCCCTGTCCTAGGATGGCTGTTGTTTACTAAGTGTTATAGTAAACCTTTCCCATATGTGACTTTTACGACAAGGTCGGTCATAGCTAACTTACCTTTCATCTTTTTTCAGGCCAGACATTTACGAGGCTGCGATGATGACCCTAAAGGCGAAATCCTGATGACATTTCAATACTTCAACAAATCATCTACCAAAAGTAAACCACTGACAGTTACTGAAACATTCATTAAAATACTACTTCAACTAAAAGGAATGTCTGTAGACAAAGCCTTAGCAATAACTAAGAAATACCCGACACCCCATTCGCTGATATTTGCATATGCTAAATGTGATAAGAAAGAAGGCGAGAGTCTTTTATCGTATTTGAAATACGGCGATCTTAATCGCAATGTTGGCCCGGCCACTAGTAAGGCTATTTATCAATTATTTTCTAGCAATGGTGCTACGTAAAAAGGTTGCTACTTGGGCCATGCCCATACACAACTCACTTTTGTGCGAATAGATAATAATTATGTTATCCTTTTGATTTTGTGTGCATTACCCCAAAGGAAAATCTCTTTCAGAATGCTGAGCGATTGTTTCAGTGCTGCATGTTACGGGTTCTATTCTCGCACAGAACAAATATAAGATTGGTAGGTAGTTTTTTTTTGGGTCTGGTTGATTTCATATGCGAATTGTACGTCAAAGCACCCAGAAAAGTTAAAAAAGAACTAATTATGATTATGATCGTTATCTACTGTAAATATGCTCCAAATTAAGTTTTTTTTTCCAACGATTGGGGGTAAAACACACTTTGATCTTGTAAAGAAAGACTGCTGAAAGGTGCTCGAATTTATTGTCGGGTGCTAAGTTTTAGCTGTGGTTTTAGTAATAAGTAAGGCGTCTAAAAAGGCCACTTTAGCAGAATCATAATGTGTACTTATTACGATTAAGTTTGTAAATTAGAATATTCGATTTTAATGCTAAAGCAATAGAATAGATAGGTATTATTATTTATAAAATCATTTTATCGTAAGTTATTATTTTTATTTAGATTCCTGTGTTTATAGATAGTACTATGGATAGTACACACGGCTACACATCCAGCTATACAAAACCAGTTTGTCTTGGACTCGCTTTATATCATCTTTCCGCACATTGAATGGTCAGATTATTAGTTTTGCATAGCGTCTCTCTGTTATACATGATCTGCTACGGTGAACCCTGTTGAAAAATGTGCACATAACGCAACGTATAATTAGATTAAATACAGTAATGCGCATCAGAACCTAAGTATTAACGCTAATTAATACGAAAATAGCTCTTAAGTACGGGTACAATGATTGTGCAAATCCTTTAGACGCAATCACGCATTTGTCTAATTTAAGTGTCTATAGACGCAATATACGTAGTAAATGCGAGTCAGACTCGCAGTCTCAGATCCGTGTAAAGTATCTAAATTATGTTAGGAGTAGAATTTAAATTTCTGAATGCTTGTATGCATTTATCATTGCTTCAATAGAAAAGCCATACAGGCTTAATGAGCAATAAAATTCAATTTTTCCATGTGTTTCGTAATAGGACAATGGGGAATCTCAGAGTTGCCGTTCTTTAAAGGCTCGATCTTTCGATCCAGACGGGCCATATATTTTTAATGCCATAGACATTTAAAAGTAGGTTTCTCTACTTATTTTTTCATCTATTGCTTAACCAGATCAAAGCTGGATATTATAGGCTTCTCCCAAAAAGCCACGCTAGAACCCGCTGTCCTATTTTCCGAATCCAATCAGAAACCGCATAGTTTTAGTCGTTGTCGAGGTAGCTTTGAATAAACCTAAATAAAATAATCTGAGTACGCAAATGATTGCCCTAATTATCACAAGAAGAGTTAAAGGTTAAAACCACAATGGTGTCATAGTGAAACCGATACCGGCTTTTGATATAATTCTTTAATTTACATACTGAACTAGCTATTTTTAGTTTCGGGGCCAGACTCTAATTTGCAAATTTTTAAATCTGTTAAGATCAATTTGTACTAGCGCAGAGTCGAAGCTCATCGAAGCGTCAAATTCTTTACAACTAAAGCGAAGCCACACGATTCAGGATCAGCGTTGTTCACGCGCAGACGCGCGAATTCTGAAGAATGCGCGCGACTTTTTAAAATCTTAGAAGTAATGTGTGCGTTACGCTGTGGAGTTAATGTTGAAATTGTTGTTCGGTTTTAGAGAGACGCTTTGACTCTGGGCTAGTATAAATTGACCCTTAGGCATCGTTCACACCAAACGTATTTTCCGCCGCTGACTGTGAGCACGCGTTACGCAGTTTATTGTTTTTCAATATACAGAGTGTTTCTTTAAAATGGGACAAAAGGAAGAAATCCGAATCCATAAGAGATACGGGAAAACTTTCTTAGAAACCTTTAGCTCTTTTTTGATGTTGACAATTTTGGCGTTTTAGTTTTTTTGGTCAAGTGTGAGTTGTCCACAGAAATGAGTGAAATTGGTCAAAATTTTTTTTAGTGCCGTTCGACTTTGTTTCATGTAAGGATCATTTCATTGTATCACAAGAAAAAAATCGGGACGGCGGAAGTTGGTCAAATTTTGCAAAATATTTTTTCATACAAATTGTTTGAACGAAAAAAATTATCACTTTTTTATGATGTTATTTGATTTAGTGTCTATTAAGGATCATTTCATTGTACGGGAAGGAAAATGTCTGGGCAACAGAAGTGGGTCAAATTTAATGAAATACTGACTACTACTGATAAACTTTATGCTGTTAGAAGAAACTTTACTGTTCTTTTGACCCACTTCTATTGCCCAGACATTTTCCTTCCCATACAATGAAATGATCCTTAATAGACACTAAATCAAATAACCTCATAAAAAAAGTGATAATTTTTTCGTTCAAGCAATTTGTATGAAAAAATATTTTGCAATTTTTGACCAACTTCCGCCTTCCCGATTTTTTTCTCGTGATACAATGAAATGATCCTTACATGAAACAGAGTCGAAAGGCACTAAAAAAAATTTTGACCGATTTCACTCATTTCTGTGGACAACTCGCACTTCACCAAAAAAATTAAAACGCCAAAATTGTCAACATCAAAAAAGAGCTAAAGGTTTCTAAGATAGTTTTCCCGTATCTCTTATGGATTCGGATTTCTCCCTTTTGTCCCATTTTAAAGAAACACCCTGTATATTTAACTTCTTGTTCACACCGAACCGACAATACAAACAGTGAGTACCTATATTCACAGTCGGCGGCGGACAATACGTTTGGTGTGAATGATGCCTTATTGGGGTATTAAGTTTGAGACATGTAGGTCGCTGATAGTGGTACGTATCGTATACAGTGTGTCCGGGCACGAGTTAGCGATATTTGAAGAGGATATTCTAGGCTCATTTTCATCGACAAAAATGCTTAAAAAAAAATTCTTACTCCAAAACTTCGCGAATGGCAGGCATTTCAAATTTTTGATCTGTCGAACTGGGGTGTGTACAATAAAATGCAAATATCTTTGAATCCAAGAGACCTAGATTCATGCTAATGACTTTACTGTAAAGTTTAATGTTGAGGCTTATCAAAAACTTACGAAAGTTTTCTAAATATTATGTAGAAATAGCCAAAAAACATGGGCAAACAAGAAATTGTACACAAAAATTACTAAATAATTTCACATTTTTAACTCTAACTCGATGATTACCCCTGAATTTTGGTAGGGTTTTTACATTCATTTAAAAGTGTTTGAGTCAGGCTATAAAATGATATCAAAATTATCACTCTACGTTAAGTATCTTAGGAGTTATTCTCAATTGAACATCACCCTTCCGTCTCGCCCCGCAGCAATAAATCCAAGAAACTGTACTATTTCAGTTTAAGGATGGTTACTTGGGGATCATTTACGCGGTGGTCAATAATGCCAGCTCATAAATATTCGTTGGAACGATTTAGCTCACCCAAAGCATGCGACACCTGTAATATTGGGGTACATGCGCTGAGGAAGGGTGATGTTCAAGTGAGAATAACTCCTAAGATACTTAATGTAGAGTGATAATTTTGAAATCATTTTATAGCCTGACTCAAATACTTTTAATTTAGTGTAAAAACCCTACCAAAATTCAGGGGTACTTATCGAGCTAGAGTTAAAAATGTGAAATTATTCAGTAATTTTTGTGTACATTTTCGTATTTGCCCATGTTTTTTGGTTATTTTTACATATTATTTATAAAACTTTCGTAAGTTTTTGTTAAGCCTCAACGTTTAACTTTGCAATAAAGTCATTTGCATGAATGTAGGTCTCTTGGATTCAAAGATATTTGCATTTTATTGTACACACAGATCAAAAAATTAAAATGGCTGCCATTCGCGAAGTTTTGGAGTAAGAATTTTTTTTAAAGCATTTTTGTCGATGAAAATGAGCCTAGAATATCCCCTTCAAATATCGCTAACTCGTGCCCGGACACACTGTATAATTTTGTGTTACTGAACTAAGTTCTTTAGGTTCAAATCGTTCGTTAGATACCTCCTAACGTGATAGTTTTGAGATCTTTTTACCCGACTGCGCTAGAAGGAGGGTTATTTATGTAAAGGCTAGTGCACGTTGGAGCGGTCCGTGTCTGACGTGCATTGCCTATTTGTGACAAATATTAAGTCTGATACGTAGGTAAGTTTTCAATCAATATTGTCGAATGACATCACGCACTTCGGCGCTAGATGTATTTTTTTTTACAAACGGAGCCAGCGTACCTGAAGTTGAAACGATGGAGCCGAACGAGATTACACTTATTCGTTTTCCTGAATTTGATAATTATCAAGTGTAATACTCAAAACAAAAAATGGAAAGATATCTACCCGATTGTTCCCTATAGCGGATCAGTAGTGAATCATCAGTATAACATATTAACATTGGAAATGTGTGTGAAAATCAAAATAAACTTTATTACGTGTATGTATACCTTTATTTAACATAACCATTGACAGACATGAGTAAGTAGCAGAGATAGACAGAATTTTTATAGTGGCATGTACACCTTTCAAATAACTATCCATAAATAGTTCAGATTTAAGAGCACTTTAGGATGGAATCAACTTTCCCCAGTTTACAAATAGCGTGTTAAAATCACAAATAATAAAACTAAATAATTATACAGAATTGGTTATGGTTTGACACAAAAAAGTTTTGAGATTAGTATTGTTGAAAAATTTTAAGAGATTCTTTGGCGAACTTAAAAATGAGAAAAAAAACGGTTGAATTTTAATTAGTCAAGTAGGTGTGAGACGAGATTCATTAAACTTGATTATGTCAAACCAATATAGGTACTACTTTAGACCCTTATTTTCATCATCACATTGCGTTTCCTTAAGATAACACTTAAAATTAATAAATATACTTAATAACTACATCTTTGAAATATAGTGTGTATGAAGCTGTTTATAAATTTTACCAAATGCAGTGTTCCATATTGAAATCCGAAACATGGCACAGTTAACAAGACAAAGAACATCAACACTACAACTAAATTGCACTCATAGATGAAATAGTACTATGATAATAATCATCAGTGGCTCCTTATAGCTTTATAATATTTTTGAATCTTATAAATTCAATTTATAAACAATCTATAGATTCCAAATGTACAAATCACAATATTTTTCATATATATAATATTACGAATGTAATAAACCTGGTACAAAAACCTGGCGGTCTCAAATAATAGATAGATACATATTTATGCTTACTTCAAATAAAGCATGCAATATAGAAAAATAAATGCCAAAAATCTACTAGAAGTTACAAAACCTTAAACTATATAAAAGAGAACAAATTAGAAATTCGAATTGTAAAATTAGATCTAACAACCAACCACCGGAGGTATATTATATACTTACTAGCTTTCGTCACTTTCACGTGGACATAGAAAACGCTTGACGAACGCTAGTGAAACACCACCCTAACATTAATTCGGAAGTTAGGTAGGTTGTTATTAAAATATTGAGATGAACAAAATTTACATGTAAGTATTTATAATATAGGTACCTGTATTTACTAAAGTGCACTCGATAGTGGAAAAATTAAAATAAAATAAATTCACCTTCATAAAATTAAAACTTATATTATACGTAGTTTGGTGCACTTAGATTAGAGTGAACTTACAAATATTTAGAGAGTGTGGTAGTTCCTTTCGGTTTGATTCTTATAGTATTTGAAGCCCATGAAGCCAATGGCGAGTAGACCCAGAGTCAGTATGATGCCGCCGATGAAGCTTGGTCCATCGAATCTGGAAAAATAACAAACAATGACTATGGCTGCTATGACTAAGGTCTGCATTCCTGGTCACAACTGCTCAACAGGGGATCATGGATTAGATGACCTACGGGGATATTGCGTATCTCTGTTGGCAGTTAAAATGATGATCACTTGCTATACCCATTCCAAACTTCAAACATCACAGGCCCAAAACGGGAAAATGCGTCGAAAATTTCTCTTTTTTAAAAAAAATTAGTTATTTACTCGTATTTACTGAAACTAATGAAAGAAACGATGTAAGGTTGCACACAGATAATTTCTTTATACATTTGCTTTATAGGTTTTTCCCAGAAATTTAAAGTTACTGTAATATACATTTTTAAAAGAGACTAAGTTATTTTTATGACGCAATTGCCCATATCAAGTCTAAAAATATTGTTTTGGTTTTCCTTATAACAAAAACTGTAAAGTATGTTAATGAAAAACTGCTAAGTTTTAATACATAGATAATAGGTATTCACAAAAAAACAAAATTAGTTTGGTTCTGTTCTGGGTAAAAACCATAATTTAATTGAAATCGATGGTAAGGAACCCCTCCTTACCATCGATTTAAAATGAGACATCCATGCCGAACGGCACACGCAAAAGTGATTGGACTGAAACTTGCCATCTCTGCAATGAATCGACTTTTAGGGTTGAACCACATCTGGCAGAACGGAATCGCCTTTTTCCGTCGCCCTTTCTCTTTCTGTCGCTTAGAACTGCCATTTGCTAGACCGAGACAGAAAGCATAATGCGATAGCACGCGGCGAAATCCTCGCGATTCCGTGCTGCCAGATCTGGTTCAACCCGTAACTTTCAGAAAGGTTGGTTACCCCTGTTTAAAAAAAATCTTACAATAGCCAGAAACGAAGGCTATGAGCTTAATATACGTGAAAAATGAAGATAATATGTAGTTTGGTTCTGAGTAAAAACTTCCATAACTTAACTGAAGGAGTTACCATCGATTTTAAAATGAGACACATCCGTGCCGGCCTATGTTCAGCAGTGAACGTCTTCCGCCCGGCTGATGATGATGACGCCTAAAGTGCTAAAGTTTAAAAACACTACAGCTAGATGAAACAGGATTTACACGAGCGCGTGGTAATTTGTTTACGATGACGTCAACAGACTCTGTATAGCTTCATTGTCATCTCAGTTAATGTGATAGATAACAAATGCACAGTTTTCAAATAAGAAACGTGAACGGCAATCGTACCATGATAACCTTTGTTTATTTTATCTATAACTTCCTGCAATATTGACAAAATATTAGTATGTTTAGAAGCATTCGATGTTGATGATGTTGAAATTAAAGAAGTAAAGGTTTTTGAATTGGCTTGAATGACATGACGCACGCGGAAAAAACTCGTACTAACAAACAAGACTGGACAGACTACAAAAAGCAAAACTAAAGGTTTGCGTAAGTGTGCGTCATATCCGTCCGAAATAACCATCACTCAATACTGCTATTTTAAGACTGCATCGTCAAAGCACTTTTACAGGTTTTTCTATCTATCAATTACTTGTTTATGCGCTTCTGGCGCAAACCAAAGTTTCTGTTGAAGCTTGAAGGTCGAAATCAATCATTTAAATTCAGTGGATGCAAAAAGAACAATACGGTATTAAACCCGATCTGCAGTTAAAATAACGTAGCATACTCGTAGAATCTTTGGTGTTTACGAAACAAAATATCGTCAAACATATCGGGTAACTATTTCAAATACTCAGTGGGAAGGCATTGGGCTCACTTTAATGTTCCACTTTTTTAGTTTAAAGATAGCACAGATATGTCAATGTCCTGCGCGACTGTTCGGTAGTGTGCAATAAATCGATACCTATGTATGAATTAGTAATGGACACGAAACGGCAGGTATAACGTTTTCCTCGTATTTAATGTAAATGTTTCCTTGTTGGAAAAAATAGTAAACTGATTGCGAGTTAAGCTACTACACCAGGCCTCTGATAGTTAAGTAATCTAAATTAAAACTGCCCAAAACCTATGTAGGGTACGGCGAAGGGAGGAGAAACGTTGAACTGAAACTTAAAAAACATTGAAGAAGAAATACTTACGCTCTGGATTTAGCTTGGATTGGTACTACAGTGGGGCTAACATTATCGCCCTTAGGCGTCGTCGTCTCATTCTTCTTGTTGTCCTTGCTATCCGCACTGGTTGCGTTACTTGCGGGCGCGGGAGGAACTGTGGGCTTGGTTTCCTTCTTATCCTTCGCTGCGTCTTCAGGCTTCACCGGGACTTCAGTAGTATTAGTAGCTTTAGTCTCCGTTGAGTTTGTTTGACCTGCAGGTTTAGTTTCGTTGTTTTTGGTGGATGTCTCGTTTGTGGCGTGCGTACCATTGGTAGCTGCAGTGGTAGTATTATTATTTGAAAGTTCTTTTGGTGCTTCTGCTGGCTTTGTTGTTATGGCAGAAGGTGCCTCAGTGTGTTCTGGTTTTGCATCAGGAGTTTTCGCTTCTGTGGCGTTAGGGGTTTGCGGACTAACAGGTGTCTGTGCCGCGGTCCCTATAATGAAAGAAAAAAGGCAATGTTAAAATATGTTATTGGTACCTAGGTACATACAGATAATAAAATTTCGTTATTTTTTTTGTAAAACACTCTTATTAATACATCCGTACATATAATCCCAATTAGAGTAGTAAGTAGTCTAAAACTATATTATTTACAAGCATACATTTATTATGTGTAACCTTGAGAAAAAACCTGCCCCAAGTCTCGTAATCTTTGCCAGACTTGATTTTAAGCTATAAATACACTACATTGTTACGAGTATGTTCCAGTACAGTATAGGAAACACCTACTTTACGACTAGGTAGGTAACAAGATAATTGATTCAAATCACATCTGTGAGTCACTTTATGAAAGTTTTTACTGAAGACGAAATTAGGTTCAATTTGCGCTAAGTGCTACCGTTATTGACGTGGTAAACATCTTGCCATAGACGAATAAAAGCATCAATATTTGTGAGGCTGCTTTGCACTAGATCAACCTAATACATAGGCAACTAGAACTACTTTAGTTTAAAAATACCTATAGATTACCTAGATCGAAATTTTTCTTTAGAATATTTTACTACGGAATGATGGAATTCAAAATATATCAATTCAAAGAAAACGCACATGGTGTGAGGCCTAGAGCGGCTAGGACTGCAAATCATCCACTGACTACTATAAAATTTGGCTAATACCTACTTAACTTCATAGGAATACTTCCTAAGATACCTATCTCAATAGAACAATAAGCACATATTTTGTGGATTTCCTTTAGAATTAGTCTGTTAATTCCCCCAACAACAAATCAGTAAAATGGCCATATTTAGATGATTGTGTTTAATCTATGATGGCATTCTTAAATTAGGTAGGTAGGTACTAATTTCTTTCTACATAATTATATTTCCTCTTAGGTGTTCTATTTTGAGATAGACTACCTTTGTAGCTTGTGTCCATTAGTCTAACTAAGCAGTTAGCTAAAATAAGAATAGCTGAAATAATTAGTTTTGATTTCAACTGAAATAAGAGAAATAAAGAAGAAATAACCTTCGGAATATCACTTTGGTTAATTGATATAAAATTTATTGAAATTAGAGCCATAACTTGATTTTGTCCATTCACAAGAGAAGATGCAAATATAGATATATTTGCAAATATAGACATTTTTTTTTTTTTTTTTTTTTTAGGTGGTAAAATCATCAAATGAGTCCTCCCGCCCTGGGTGGGGCGGAAGGGACTGTCAGACTCTTACTGACTAAAATCCACCCGTGTTCCTTCCTATGCCCTTTATGTTCCGGGGCCACGGTAACCTGGGTTAAGAAAAAACCCGCGACCCCAGCAGGCATTTGGCGCGAAACACGACGCGCCACCGAGCTTGGTCCTTGGTCGGACGGCGAGCTACCCATCACTCACCGTCCGCAAGCCCGCTCCGCCGCTGTGCCCTCTGCTGATCAGAGGGACACGCGTTGGAGCATCCACACGACAGGCTATTTGCATACGGGCAAAGAGACCACTTGGGCACACAGTGCCCAAGGAAGAGTTTTTGCCCGCATCCCAGGGTGCACCGGCCCGAAAAACTGGTCTTCCCCCTGGACGTATCCGAGAGGGAACTCCAGTCCACGGGCGCACGTGGAGGTTTCCTGTCATAGCACCCCTGCAAATATAGACATACAGATATATTTATATAGTATAGATATACTAATTACATTTCCCTGTCTCAAAGAATATTCAACTCAAGCTACAGCCTTGGTAAAAATAAATACTAGAATAGCATAGTTAGTGGTTGCTGCTCAGTGTGGGTTCTGCTCATTACCGCTCATTTGCTCAAACACATTATGTCCAATTGGCTAGCCGTTGCAGTAAGGAACAAGAAAACAAGTCTTTGTCACACAAAGTGATAATATACTGCACTGTAATGAACATAATCTATACTAATATTATAAAACAAAAGAGTTTGTTGCATAGCCCATGTATTGAGGAAGGCTCCGGCTAGTCTATACAACATCATGTTTAGACCATTATGAGCCAAGCGGGGGTGAGACCAGGGAACAGCTTCAACTAAAATCAGGCCACACTCAACAAGCATAATATAATTATGGACCATACTCTCTCATAGAGCTAAGTATAGTATACCAGTTGAGGCGACTGGTTATGTAAATTAAAATACTTAAAATACTTTTGAAACATTTGAGGTAATTATACTAGGGTCATACATGGGACAGTAAACAGGGTTATACAGCCCTGGAAAAGAACAGACAACTGAAAGAACACAATGATTCTTATTTAGAACAAGTCTGCAAGTCCCTTCTACATCACCCAGAGTGGGAGAAATCACTTGAAGATATACCACACCGAAATAAAAAAAAAACAAAAAATGATTCTTGAATATTTATACTTTTTATGTGAATTTTAGTGGAAATACTGCTTGATAATATGGGTAGCAGGTGTGCTATAGCAAGTTCATATTCAAATCAGCATTTTCAAAATATATTTGTGAACTAATTAATTGTTTCGTAATGTATGGGTGCAACAGTGCCCAAAGGTAGTGGAGGTAAGGTGAAGGTATATTTTGATTGTGAAACAGCTTACTTTGTAGGTTAAAGGTATTTTTTGGTAAGTAAATGTTGAATTTTCGGCTGTCAACTGTTGTCAGACGCACTTGCACTGTCCAACTTTTCTCAATATATACTAAGTTAAACCGTGTCATTAAAACTAAAACTATTGTTAAAGTGTAGTTTGTGTGTTCACTTAATCGTGGTGATGTTATCTAGTGGCAAAAACTTGATTTAATATATAAAAACTGTGATTGAAAATATAGAAACCACTTGTTGGAAAAAGTCTACCCTCAGATAAATTTATAAAATAATATCAAACAACTGACAGTGGCTGTCATCTGTCATTGTGTCATTGACAAGTGTGTGTTGCCAGAGTTGGAAAACTTCTACTAATTGGTACGAAATGGATAAACAAATGGAATTGTTCCTCGAAAAAGTAAATGAGACTATGGATATAAAGATGAGCGAATTGAAGGAAGAATTTATGAAACAAACTAGTGCACTAACATTGAATATGGCAAGCATTATAGAGGAAAAACTAAATCCACTACTTGATGAAAATGCCAAACTTAACAATGAGGTGATTTCACTGAAAAAGAAAGTTGGTTACCTAGAAAAAGAAGTCCGGAGGAACAATATACTGCTACATGGGCTAAATGAAACAGAGTCAAATAACAATGAGCTCATGAGTTTGGTGGTGGATTTCCTAAACAATATTGCAAGTAAATGTGGAATACGAGAATTCGACATGTGGGAAATTAGTCAGGTTCAAAGACTAGGGAAAAAAGTGGATAACAAGAATAGACCTATATTAATAAAATTCATTTTAGCTTGGAGGAAAGTAGAAATCTTAAAGAATGGCAAATGTTTCCCAGCATCTACTTATGCTACAGACGATTTTCCTAAAGACGTTCTGCAGATTCGCAACGAACTAAAAATCCAACAACAAGAAGAAAAGAAAAAAGGAAACATTGCGATCATTCGTTACGATAAGCTCATAATAAAAGGAAAAGCAGCCCAAGAAAAGGGAATTGAGAAAAGGAAACGTGCTCCCTCAAACTCACCATCCCAACCCAACAACGAAGACAACTCAGCACTAAAGGCTCCAAGTAAAATTAACAAAATAAATGCTTTCGAATTTATGAATAAATCCAGACAAATTATCCAAACTGAAACCCAATAGCAACTACCCGCAAAACAGCCGGAAAAACTAGAAAAACAAAACAACTATCACAATAACAATAATAAAAAACATCCCCCAAGCCGACTGGTCCTCGTGGGGGAAGCCGACCACCACCCTCCAGTATATCAGCCAACAAAATCAAATACCCAAAAAGATAAACAAAAACGAAGCAGTTTATACATATGTACACTAAATACACGAACCCTGAGAACAGAAGAAAGTTTGCACGAGCTAGAGTTAGCCATCGAAAACCTCAAGTGGGACATCTTGGGCATAAGCGAGATGCGGAGAATAGGAGAAGGAATAGAAGAGCGAAACAGCTATATTATGTATTTCAAAGGTGAAACCGCTGGACACAGAGGGGTAGGATTCCTGGTTAAGTCAAAACTTAAAAGCCAGATAATTGGCTTTGAAGGGATATCGGACAGGATAGCGGTGATTCACATTAACCTACCAAAGTACAGAAAAAAATGGACAGTCTTTCAAGTCTACTCGCCGACAGAACAAGCTACAAAATCAGAGGTCGACAAATTCTACGATGAATTACGCGAAGTTATCGAAAAATATTCCGAAAACAATATCGTGCTCATGGGAGATTTCAATGCCCAAGTTGGCGTCCAAATACCTGGAGAAGAACATGTATTAGGAAAATATGGAAGAGGCAAAAGAAGTAAAAATGGAGAAAAACTAGTAGAGTTCCTTCTTGAGCAAAACTTAACACTCCTGAACTCCATGTTCCGTAAAAAACCCAAGAACAAATGGACATGGATGTCTCCAGACGGAAAGGTTAAAAACGAAATCGACTACATAATAACGAACAGGGCTAGGGTATTTAGTGATACGGAAATAATACAGAAACTAAATTTTAACACAAACCATCGTATGGTACGCAGCAGTCTAAATGAAAGAAGACCAAAAGCTCCTAGACACTATATGAACCACACGCAAACAAATAACATACAAACGGACACAGAAAATACATTAAAAGATCTGATGGAAGTCGTTGATTCAAATATGGACCTAAGTGCAAAATACAAAAAAATTGAGAATAAGCTTAAGCAAGCAGGAAAACAAACAAACAAGAGAAAAGAAAACATTTTGAGTGAAGGAACGTTAAAACTAATTGAAGATAGAAAGTTGTTAATAAAAAAGGATAAAAAGGAGAATCAAAAACAAATATCTAACCTTAGCAAACAGATTCGTGAAAATATGAGGAAGGACAGAAAAATCAAAAGAAACACAATTTTAGAGAATCACATCAACAAAACGGGTGGAACGAAAAAAGCGCTTAAAGAACTTCGTGAAAAAGGGAAAGAATGGATACCAACGTTAAGAGAAAAGGAAAAAGAACTGCCAGCTACTACTCGAAGTTCAATCCAAAATATAGCAACAAATTATTATCGGTTACTATATTCAAATCAACAAAGCCTTAACGCACAAAATAGTGGTTACAAACAGATGCATGTGACTGAAGGAAACGAAGACATACCAGAAATATTAGTATCGGAAGTAGAAAAAGCAATTAAAAGTCAGAAAATGGATAAAGCACCCGGCCCCGATAAGATTACAAACGAACTTATGAGAGGGACAATCACAGAACTAAGTCCGCTTCTAAGAAAAATCTTTAACGAGATTCTATATACTGGTAACATCCCTAGTCAATGGGCAGAATCTCATATAATACTTCTCCACAAGAAAGGTCCTAAAGACGATATAGGAAACTACAGACCCATTTCTCTCATCTCAAATGTCTACAAAGTTTTCGCCAAAATCATTTTGGACAGAATCTCTATCAAACTCGACGAAAATCAACCAGTGGAACAAGCGGGGTTCAGGAAAGATTTCAGTACAGTAGACCATATTCACACTATAAAACAACTTATAGAAAAATATAATGAATATAGAAAAACAATTTACATTGCTTTTATAGACTACGCCAAGGCTTTCGACAGCCTCAGACATGAAGTTGTATGGCAAAGCCTAAAAGAGCAAGGCATACAAAACACCTACATCAAGATCATCAAAAATATTTATTGCGAAAGTAAAGCCAGGATAAGACTGGAATCTATAGGAGATGATTTTCCAATAAGAAGAGGTGTCAGGCAAGGTGACCCACTTTCACCAAAGCTGTTTACAGCAGTATTAGAACAAATGTTCAGGAAGTTGAATTGGGAGCATCTAGGTCTAAACATAAATGGAGCACGATTAAATCATCTCAGATTCGCTGATGATCTGGTCCTATTGGAAGAAGATCCAAAACTACTAGAGTCCATGATACAAAACCTGGCAGAAAAAAGCAGAGAATTAGGCCTAGAAATGAACTCCAGCAAAACTAAGTTGATGACAAATTCAATACCCGTAGACATAACAGTTAAAGGACAGAAACTGGAATATGTAGAGGAATATGTATATCTTGGCCAGATAATATCGCCTAACGACCAGATGTCGAAAGAAATAGAAAAAAGGATTGCAACAGGATGGAAAACCTACTGGGCCTTGAAAGAAATTACAAAAAGCAAAGAAATAGGCATTAAAATCAAGAAGAAGACCTTTGATACATGTATCTTACCATGCATTACATATGGCTGCGAAACCTGGGCCCTGACAAAACACCATAGGGATAAACTTGCAAGATGTCAAAGAAGTATGGAAAGAAGCATGCTAGGTTTAAAACTAAAAGACAAAGTAAGAAGTACAGACATCAGGCACAAAACCAAACTAACTGATATCCTGGCTCGTATTGATCAACTTAAATGGAGGTGGACTGGACATATGCTCAGGTGTAAAAAGGAGAAATGGAGCAAACAGGTGACAATCTGGTACCCAAGAGATGGCAATAGGAGTCGAGGTCGCAAAAAGAGAAGATGGGAGGATGATCTGAAAATGACTTTGGGTCCGCTCTGGACAAGAGTAGCGGCAGACAGACATCAGTGGAAAGAGCTGGAGGAGGCCTTTGCCGTAAGGCACACCGAACTGAGAGACCTTTTATGATCAAATGTGAATTAAGTAAAATCTATTAAATGTATAATAAGTAATATGTATTAGTGTAAAAATTTAGGTTTGTAAGTGAAAAACTGTCAAAAGTTCGGTAATAAAGGTTTTATTATTATTATTATCTTTTATTCATTTTTTGTCACATTTTATACATTTTTAAATATTATTACAAAAAAAATAAAAACATTTAAAAATATAAAAAATAGGTGCCCACCAGCATCGGGAACAGGGTCCAAGCTGCCGGTGGTTAGGGCTCCAGAGAGAGGAACCTCCTCACTATGCGTGCCGTGTCCAAGAGAACTGCTTTCTGCATCAAGCCCTTGAGCCAACTGCACAAGGAGAGCCTCTTAAGATGTTGGTCGAGGCTCTTCGCGATTAGTCCATTGACCGTAACGACTATCGGTACAATGACTGCTGAGTCCACGTCCCACATGTCAACAATCTCGTGAGCCAAATCAAGATACTTGATTTTTTTATCATTTTCAGTTTTCACGAGATTCTCGTCATGAGGGACGGTGATGTCAACAATCATTGCACGGCGCTCTCGGCGATCTACCACCACTATATCAGGCTTATTGGCTACAATAGTCCTGTCAGTGATGATAGATTGATCCCAGTACAATATGGCATGACCGTTTTCAAGAACTGGGTCGGGCACATACCTATAGTATGGTACTTCAGAATTCACAAGGTTGTACTTGCAGGGCAAGTTGCTGGTGGATAATCCTAGCTACTAGATTGTGTCTGTGCAAGTACTCGCTGTTAGCAAGACGAGAACAACCGGAAATAATGTGTCTGATGGACTCACCGGGACGGTGGCATGCCCGACAGATGTCAACCGTACCGTCCTTGACAATATATTTCCGGTAATTGTTCGTCATGATAACCTCATCCATAATCGCACAGACAAAACCTTCGGTTTCTCCGAAGAGGTCACCGAAACGTAGCCAGGCTACAGACGCCCAAAAGTCTACATCGGGCCCGTTAAGGGCCCGGTAAAACCGTCCGTGTAGCTCCTTGCTCTGCCATACCTCCCTGCGGTCATTAGTATCCAATACCACAGGTTTGCGCCAGTTCTCGTTGGCCAAGGAGAGCGGGGTAAGGCCTTTGTCCACTGAGACTACATCATGATGCATCCCCACGTCGGCTTTAAGGAAGTATTCCCTGAGACTGCATACCTCGCGGTTGTGCAAGGTCTTAGCATTGAGTAAGCCACGGCCTCCACACTTCCGCGGGATATACAGTCTCATCACCGATGACCGTGGGTGATGCATCCGATTTGCAGTCAGCAGTGTACGGACCTTTCTATCTAGGGCGTCAAGTTCCGTTTGAGTCCATTTGAGTATGCCGAAAGAATACATCAGAACCGGCATGACCCAACTATTGAAGGCGCGCACCTTATTTCCGCCTGATAAAAGACTATTTAACACTTTGTTCAGGCGGCCAAAGAAGCGCTCCTTCAACGATTGCTTCATGCCAGTAACATTGATGCCCAATGATTCCGACATACCCAAATACTTATAGGTTTCGGTTGCTGAAAGGGATCTAAGGTTTATGGAATCTGAGAGTTGGGTGCTCACAGATTCCACAATCTCCCCTCGCTTTACATGCATGACCGCACATTTCTCCACACCAAATTCCATCATAATGGCGCTACTGAAGGTTTCAGTGATCTTCAGTAGCCCCATCAGCTGCGAATTGGTGGGGGCAAAAAGTTTCAGGTCATCCATATAAAGGAGGTGCGATATAACCCGACCGCCTCTCCTCAACCGATAACCTAGACCCGAATCCTCCAGCAGTGTGCTAAGAGGATTCAGGGCTAAGCAAAACCAAAGCGGACTCAAACTGTCACCCTGGAATATTCCTCGCTCAATCCTAATCGGTTCGTCGTTCCCAGGGGTCTGCCGACGTCCTGGATAGAGAAGGTACGTCCTCCATTGCCGCATACATGACAACAAGAAGGTGCGAAGTGTAGCATTTATTTTATACAACTCCAGCACCCTCATAAGCCACGCATGCGGCACAGAGTCATAGGCCTTCTTATAATCTATCCAACACGTCGACAGATCCCTCCGGGATCGACGAACCTGTTGGCTTACGGCCATGTCAATAAGGAGCAGCTCTTTAGTACCGCGGGACCAATTCCTACATCCATTCTGAGAGGCAGACATAATTGAATTGCTATCAATATGATAAGCAATTTTTGCTCTCAGAATGGATGTTAGAACTTTATAGATAGTCGGTAGACACGTAATAGGTCTATAGTTTTTTGGTTCCGCGGTACTACCTGATTTATAGAGCAGGTGGGTAACTCCTGTGGTAAAAAACATTGGTAGCGACCCTGTCTCTAAAGATGACTGGAATTGTGAAGCTAAGCAAGCGTGCGAACTTCGTAGCCATTTTATACAAAAATTATGCAGCCCGTCCGGTCCTGGAGATTTCCAATTAGGTAACGGACGGACTGCATGGGCCACGTCAAGTGACGTTATGGATATTGCTTCCATTTCTGGGATTGAGTCACACGCTCGCTCAACCACACGCATCCAGTCACCCTCAGTGTGACCAACGGGCACCGACCAAATACTTCGCCAAAAAGCACTCATGGCTTCATTATCTGGCAGATGCCCGTCAGTAACACCCCGATTGAGAATGGGTCGCTCCCACGTTCTGTATACCCACCTTTCATCACTTTGGAACATGCGATTCTGAGTGTATCGATCCACTCTTCTCCTATACCGGCGGATACGGTTCGCCCATGCATAAACTTTCTGCTTCAGGAAGTCAATGCGCTCTGTGAGACGGGACATATAATCTTGAGAACTGATTCCAGTTCCCGAGAACGCCCGCCTCACAAAGCGCATCACCCTTGGGCGTGTATTTCCCTCCCTGAAGCAGATGAGCTTTCCAATGAGCACCCTGGCCTCATTGATACGACGCTCAATCCTGCACTGCCAGGCTGGAGCGGTAGGTTTCGGTCGTGTAGCTGTGTCTGTGTTTGGAAATTTGACATGAGCTACACGACACGCTGCGACAGCCGTACAATACAAGATTGAGTGTGTATCGCAAAGGTTTGCGCTGCTCTCAATAAATTCTGGTAACAGCGCATCCAGGGCATACACTAGCGCTCTGTTTTTTTTATTCATGGGCAAACGTGGTAGCCTCGGTCTAAGATCAGGTGATGTGAACCGATACTCACGAATCGCATCCTCCAAAGCACTCCCTATTTCCACATTGCATTGGTGATCTGCAGATATAACCCTGTCGGCCTCCTCCTCAACATCCTGGTTTACTCGCGCAGTAACAGGTGAATGGGAGTTTACCTGTGTTGCGAGAGGGTTGTCGACAGGGCTACTCCGCACTTCCGAGCGCAGCCGATCAAGTGTAGCATCATCCAACCTATGACTACGTTGAATCACGCGCACCTGATCCGACAATCGTTGGGCCGAGACGTTGACAGCGGGCTCAAGCACCTGAAACAGAGAGAGCATCCTAGTCCGGTATGCGGTAAGGTTAATGCCCCCCTCTGTAGCCCCATAATATGCGCGCATCACATTTTCGTTAATGGACTGAGTCCAACGAATGCGCGACACATTTCCACCGGCAGCGGGGACCCTGTTCGGGGCCTGTTGGCCTCGAGGTCCCAAGCCCGCTGGTGGCCGTCCTCTTCCTCGTCGTGGCGGTGGTGGTGGCGTCGACGGCGGGGAAAAAAACTCGTCGCTGGAGCTCGACGCGGCTGCAGCGCTCAATGACACGACGTCCACTGGTGAGGCGCGTCCCGGCGACTGCGAGGCGGAGCTCAGCAACGAGCCCGGAGATGGTGGGTGTGCTGGTTGCGGTTTTGTTCGACTTCTCGTCAACATTATAGAATGACTGGATTTATTTTCTTCATTTTCGACATTTTACTGTTTTGTGGTTGTTATTATGGATTTTCACTATTGGTTGTATTTATTAATATCTGATTCATATTGTTACTTAGGTTTTACAATAAATAAATTAAATTAAAATTGACGAAGAAAATTATTGACGTCAGTCACTCTTGACAGCCGAACCACAGATTATTATTATTATTATTATAAATGTTGAAATAAGTTTTGTTTTGTTTAAAGATTTTAATTAAATTAACCCTTGCATGTGAGTTTTAATGTCAATTGACCTGAAAATCTTTCTTTGTTTTCATTTCACATAAGCCCATGAGGGCACAAAAAAGTCGACAATCGGTTTGGGTTGGTAATTCCATGGAAAACATGTGTGACATTGTTCTTTCTATGAACAAATGACTTGTTTAGTAATTAATGCCTATAAAGAGCCCACAGGTTGATGACTACTTCACAATGCATAATGATAGTTGGTTAGGTATCATAAAACAATAAACACATGCTGCTAACAACACCATCTGTGCCGCTTATCTAGAAACATTCCTCTTTTTGTATATGAAGCTGTACTTGCAATGTAATGTAAATAAAATGTTTTTTTAGTATGAACAGTAATTAATTCTCATTTACATGTAAGTTTTGAGTAGAGGTTTTTGTTCTAGATTTTTTGTAGTCAAATGTTCAGTTCCTTTATTGCCTAATCATGATTTGCTTTACCTGTTCGTTTTGCAAGCTGATTTGATAACACATTCATGTCAGTTTGCAATTAGAAATTGTAATAATTGACATCTTGCGTTTAAGTGTAGCATTATACATGTAAAGTGTCTCTGTACAGGCAATGTTATGTATGTATATTGGACTTGGCATGCCATTTTGTCAGGAATTATAGTTTCAAAGCAAATTACTGGCAAATTACTTGGCACCTAGTTATCATAAATTGGTTCATAACCACCTCATTGAACCAAGGTATTGACTTACTGCCAATAGACTGTTAATAAAGAAAATATCTGTCAAACAATGGATAGGTATTTAATCTTCTTGGAAGAATGGAAAATTCGTATGGATCTGATATGAAAACAGTCTATGTAACTGATACATTTATTAGTTTCAACATTATTAAATAATTGTGCAATAACCACGTTCTTCAGCTTGTTAAACTGGATTTTCCATTAGCAAGAACGGGTACATAAAGATTTGTTTAACCGTTATCAATACGCTAATTGCCTAAGCTTATTAGACGTCGACACTTATTGAATTATGTCTATCTATTGTTGTTATTGCACTACTGCCGCGTCATAAAAATCCCAGCGATCAACTAGTACAGGAACTACGAATACTTCCTTCTTGACCTTGACAATACTACGTGGAATACAGAGCTCAACTTAAAACCTAAAAATCGATAACCCACTTGTATATAGCAATATTCCAGACGATTAATAACCAACAGAACTTTTCTCAACGTCAGAAATACGCATCATAACGTGAGAAAATTCTTATGAAACACTAGGGGTTTTGATCTTAAAATTTGTAATTAACTTTACTTACCCGTTGGTGTGTTTGCCTGGCCAAGGCACACAGAGAGCGACAACAAACAAACAAATATTACTTTCTTCATCTTTGAAAATTGCTAAATATCAGTCAATTTTAATATTTATCAAAAATTCTAATACTACGCTTCCACTGATTGCCGACAAGAGAAAAAACGATTTCACACAATAAAAAACCAGTGATGTGACATAGAGTAAACATATTTTTAGTCGATTATTGAGTCGCTGAGAATGATTGGTTACTTCCATTAATCGAGTACATGAAAAATAAAATAATGTAAATTTTTATTTCTGACAGCGTTAAATTCTTTGATACTTGATGTAAACAAAAACCGCAGGTTTGTTTGATTTATTATTGTGCCATAAAACTAAAGTAATAAGTGAAAAAAAAATTAAATAAAATTATTCAAAGTGCTAGAAGCGCGAAGACGGTGGCAACTTCTGGTTTTCTACATTTTTATGTCAAGCTGTACAGCTTGGCCAGAACGGGTTGAAACGAAACTAAATTTTTTATTTCTGACAGCTTTTTAAAATCCTTGATATTTGATGTAAACAAAGAACGCATGTTTGTTAGATTGTGCCCTAAAACCCCTAAAACTAACGTAATAAGTGAAAAAAAAAAACATTCAAAGTGCTGGTAGCGAGAACACAGTGGCGACTTCCGGTTTTCTACTCTAATTTATCTCGTAATCGTTTTCTTACCGTTTCTGCGGCTACTGCGATGCGGATGAGTGTGCGAGGTTTCATAGAACTTCATACAAAGAATTCGTTATGCGGGGACTGCGGAGACTGCGGTGCGGCTAGGTCTGCGTTCACCTTTAGCCAACCCGCGAAATTCAAATTTTCTTAAAAATTATCAAAAAATTCGCTACATCAACTCTCCTAAAGAGAAGGTGCATCGTAGTTAGATTTCGGAGATTTTAACATGATGCAACTTTTCTATGTGAGAATTGATGGAGCGAGTATTGTAAATAAATATATAAAATGGAAAAATAACATCAAATCAGTTTATACATATAAACTCTGGCGTTGAGCGCCGACCACAGAAATAATAAAAACAGGAGAAGTGGCAAGGGGGGGCGTGTCGGGGACCACGTAGTGCTGAGCGTTTCGCTCAGCTATTGACTTGGACTACTTTTTTGTTTCCTATTTTACTCCGACTGTATTGTTTTCCATTAAATACATTGCTCTTTTACAATCACTCACTCTTTCACTGAGTGACTGGTCAAGCAATGTAAAACCTGTGGTAAGACTGACATAATGATACCTCATCAAGCCGTAATTAATGTAGCATGGTGCGTCTGTGTGTATGTATGTGTTTGTATTTTGTGCACCCGCCCCCGTGTCCCGACAACACACAATGATAAATATTTTAGTGTGAGTAAATCATACGGAAAAAGTACGTTGTAGTGTAAAGAATTAGGTGTATATTTAAATGACTGAGTTGTCGATGGCGCGTGTGTGCACTTGTTCGTAGTATTGTTTTGATAGAACTGTGTGCGCAATTTTATCGTTATGGAGGGGCGATTGTGGCTTCACCGGTTTTCTATACATTCTGGGGGCCGATTCTACTAACTCATTTCTGTCACAATCGCAGCGTAACCGCGGCTGAACTGCGACTTTTTGACGTTTTCTCATTCTACTAATGCATAACGACCCTAAATAAGTTACAGTTCAGTCGAACGCAACGATCGATTGAGAGAACTGCTAGATCGTATTCTGCTAGCACAGTCGTAGCACAGTCGAAGGCAAGCGTGACATGTTTTCGTATTCCACTAATATTTTGACACTTGTTACGATCGCACTGGAACTGAAGTAGGACGGTTCATCTGTCCAAATTAGCGGTTGATAATAAGTTGATCAATTGAAACTTTTGCAGGACCGATCTAGAACTTTCTTCATTTTTTACCTAATGATAATGATGTTCTACATAGATTTCGTTGTAGATACCGGAATAATAATATTTTTTTACAGATTTTCAATTTTGTCACAAGTTGAAGGTTTATAATCGTTACGAAAAAATTAGATTGGGGATTTTTTTACGTGGTAAAATCATCGA
This sequence comes from Agrotis segetum, assembly GCA_036375495.1. Lineage (NCBI taxonomy): Eukaryota > Metazoa > Arthropoda > Insecta > Lepidoptera > Noctuidae > Agrotis > Agrotis segetum. The sequence continues at coordinate 688,525 of JAQSVV010000060.1, read as the reverse complement.
ATGAGTCCTTCCACCCCGGGCAGGGCGGAAGGGACTGTCAGACTTGTATAGACTAAAATAAACGGTGTCCTTCAATAGCCCTTTATGTTCCGGGGTCACGGTAATGAGATAAGTCCCGCGACTCCGGTAGGTTTTGGCCCTCTAGAGGGGGCCCCGTCATCATGCTGACGCGTGGAACACAACCCGCCGTCGACCCGGGCATGGTTCATGGTCGGACAGTGAGTTGCCCTTTACTCGCCGCCCGCATGCCCGCGCCTACTGTGGCCGGAGATCGTCTTGCGACGTCTGTCGCCGTGGGCGTCCACCACTGCGGGTAGATTGGGGGATTGTGGGGGGGTAAAGTGAAAAAGTCTGTACATTGTATATCTCACAAATTATTGTTTTTTTAGTTTTGTCATGTTGGAGGATTTATATACTTAAGTGATTTTAGTTTATAGAGATATAGAGTTATTTAAGAAAAAGAAAGGAAGGGTTTTAATTAAACAATATTGTTGAGCTTGGTTATGAATATAATAAAATAAAACTAATAATCTTAAAAATATTACACTACTATACTACAGTATACTTAATTAAATCTAAATATTAACAAAACAAAGAAATACACTTTAAACAATAAACTAAATCACTAAACATAACAGAAAAAAAATAGGTATCCTTTTGTTAAAAATAACTCTGCAAACAATATTTTCATTAAAATAATTATTTTTTTTATAATCTTTATTTCTTTAAACAATTAAATCAAAAAATTGTCTTACATGTCTTCTTTTATGTCTAAATACACTAATAGAACTTGACTACTTTAAATAAGTACTTCTTTCACAAAACTGGCAATAAAAATTAAACCACTGCACACTGCAATTATATTATTATTGATATTTTTTTTTGTCGCTGCCTCCGGTTCCCCTACACTATGAATTTCTCCACTGTTGTGAGTGCGTTTACAAACATAGAAACTTGTAAACAACCAGACTCGGATAAAACTCTGGATGGATAAAATTCTGCTGGTGTCTCCAGTGTTACCGTCCTACTGCTGACATCTGGGGATTAGATCTCTGAAACAATTCATAAATAATTAATTAAAAATTAAAGGAAGTTTATGGTCAATATTGGCCTACACTCGCATTAAATGGCGAGAGATGGACAGAGGGAAGGGAGGCCTTTGCCCTGCAGTGGGACAATGTAGGCTCATAATAATAATAATAAACGTGGTCAATAAGTAGAGACACCAGCACATCAATTTACCTAAATCTCTGAATCTTGACGGACTTCAGTAAGTTGGACAACATCTCTACCTAAAAGAGCAGCCAGCAGCCACACTTTCCTCTAGGGGAGCTAAAACTGGTTCCCTACTAGGTTCCACCCCTGTAGCGCTGAAACCTCTATTGGTATCAGTGACCTTAGCATGCACTCGACAGTTGTAGTCAATCCAAAACTAAAAAGAGATATAAATTTTTGTTAAATATTTTTTTTTTTTCATGTCAACTTACTTTTTGTAGCTAATGATTACATTTTATAATATTTACTTGAAAACATACCTTAGACCAATCTTTAGGTGTCCTTGTAACACCTTCAGCATTTAAAATTTCAGCACACTGTTCCTTTTGAGTGCTGAGTTGGCTCATCCTTCTTTAGACCGCATTTGCCCCACAGCAAGATTTTTAAAGAAGCAGAAGTTCATGTTGTCGAAATGAAGTTGTCTTCCGCCTTTCCATTAGATTTGCCAGAAATTAGAAAGCACCAATCTGCAAGTTGTCACATAAAATTATTATTTTTTTATATTCTAAGTCAAATCAGTTAGTGTGATTTGGGTCGTGTGACCGTAACCCTCAAGTGGGTCGTAAATGTGTTAATTTTCAGAACTTATCGCACAACATTTCCTATGATATAAAAAATATCGGGGCATGGTGCCATTTTAGACTTTATAAATAATTATGTAATAGTATAAAATGAAACAAATACTCACAGTAAATCAGTCATTTTGATGAACTTGCTAAAAAAGTTTTTGCTTTACGCTGTTTGTTTATATTTGGATCACATTTGACATTACCAAGACGTTTCGTTTCACATTTTCGGCTTGCAAGAGAATTAAAATGGAACGTTCTCCAAAGAATTTATTATTTAACCACATGTTTAACCATCGATATTTTCCATCATTGTATCATTAAAATGTTTTGTCATAACATTTGAATCATTTATTATATTTTAAAACACAAAAGTAGCACCTGTTTATATTTAGTAGCATTCAAATTTTATACTGTGGTATCATTAAAACATACTATTCGTCTTGCTGGTAACACAGGACAACGTTCCTAGCACAGTCGTAAATTCCCGCTACGATTACGCATCGATTACGTTCCCGGTCTAACGTAACAAATAGCAGAATAACATTTTAGGTTACCATTGTTTGGCGATAGGAATGGTACCGTTGCGTAATAGCGATAGGATAGGTAATTTTTCAAATTAGTAGAATCGGCCCCCTGAACTCCACGCCATATCTCCTTCTTTAATTTATATCATGGTGCAGACGCTAAGTGAATTACACATTGAAATTCACGAGCTCGCATGTGTCATGAGGTAGGTACCCTTTCCTACTGAGTAACTTAAAGTGTGGGTAGGTACTAAGTGTAAGTAGTGGTGTATCTGGCTGGTGCACAACTGCACAGTTTTTTTGAAGTTTGCCTTTTGTAGCCAGCGCTAGATGGTACAAAATCAAAATAATCAAAATATAATTATTTTATTTTACATGGACCTCAACGGGCACATAAAATGACGAGGATAAAAATAGCACAGTTCAGACTTACACATTATAACAGTTAAGTTTGCTAAAGACAATATATTATCTAAGTCGTACAGAAAAGGGATAGATATCTACAATATTATTTTGTCTCTCTTTATAAGACAGTCTCTCATTTAAGCAATTTAAGCGCGACCAAATGCTACTAGTTTAGGTATTCGGTTTGCTTCGGCGAGCATCAGAATTTTTCAAATAATGATATAGGGTACGGATCAGTCTACTGTCACTTCACATCACATAATTTGCTATATCTGTTTTATTTACACGTAATTTAAGCAACAAAAGCTAACAAAGAACTAGAAACTCAATCTCATTTCCAACAAACATAGACACACGTGATCAGGGTTCCATCCAATTTTCTCTCTCAAAGTCCAGTCAAACTTCATTGAAGAGAAAATAGTAGCTGTCACAAAGGGTTTAGGTACATTCAAAGGTCCGAATAATAGACGAAAACACAGATGTAAGTAGGCACCCTTAATGCCTTTGCTGAAAGGATTCCAGTAAACACGTCAAACTTTTGACCGGGACGGACGTCGGACACCCTTTAAGTCTTGCTTTACGTAATACGTAAATAAGAAAAGAAACTGGTCAAGTGCGTGTCGGACTGGTGCGTTCTTCATGTAATAGCGGTTACAGAAATATATTATCGTGAAAACTTCAACGCTCTTACTATCATGGTTAATGAGATTTAACGTGTTTGATGCTGGTGATTTTTACGTTCCAGGGTGTCGGTTCCCCGATGAGGCAGTCCCGTGACCCCAGACTAAGCCTAGTGACAGACCGATAGACAGACAGACGCACAGTGGAGTCTTAGTAATAGGCGTTTTATCCCTTGGGTACGCAACCCTAAAAAGTGAACCGGAGTGAAACGGATTACTTTTTAGGGCTGTCGGATCAAAACTTGATGTTTTGGAAGTCTGAGTAAAAGGGTTGGTACCGTTTGGTTTTATATTTCAGATTTGGAACGAAAAAGAATCAACTGAGATTTTATTTCGACTTAGAAAATGTTTTGAGGAAAGTTTTCCGGATAAATGAGAAGGGGTAGATCAAAGTAATGATGTATGGAAAAATAAGACTCATGTTTCCTTTCTGAACTGTTTTTTTTTCTAACAATTTTGTCGATCACTGTAGTGGCAATTACGGCTATGGTTTAATACTTTAGCCCTTTATGTTCCGGGGTCACGGTAATGAGATAAGTCCCGCAACCACGGCAGGCTTTGGCCCTCTAGAAGGCCGTCATCATGATAACCATGCGTCATACGTCAGGTCAAGATGACGTGACGCCTATCTAGCCAATCCTCAAAAGAGGACTTACCGCCGCGATTGCGGCCTGCCCAAAGAGTGATTTTGATTAAAATGTCTGAAAACCATATCCCCAAACCTGCTTTTAAAAATATTCAAAAAGAAATCACATCTGCTCACCCGTTTAGCTACGCCGCTGCCACAAACAGACAGACACGTGGTCAATCTAAAAACACTCTTTTTGCGTCGCAGGATAAAAAGAAATAAAGTATGTATGCTACTTCGCAATATTATTCCTATGGTACAGAGAAAACCAAGCAAAGGTTTTTCATTTCTCATACTCGGAAAGTAGTGTTTGTTTGATCAGAGCAGCGGGTGGAAAACGATGCTTCCCTCCCTTGGGCGGGAAAGACTCATAGTAATTGCTTCCCTCCCTAGGGCGGGAATGAATTTTAAAAATAGAACTAAAATTGGTTGTTAGTCGGCTATAATTCTTTTTACATAATTAAGAAAAATATCGTTTAAAAAAAAAATGCTGCGGTCTTGTGAGTGTATACGGCCAATGTGAATTAAAAAAAATACATAATATTATAGTGGGATGGCCCGCGGCGGTGACGCGGGCGGTGTGTTCCATATTTGAAATTTAAATAAAAAAAAGACTATTATATACTTAGGTACTGCTCGTGTTATTACTATCAATAAATATTTTAGAAAAACTACTATTTTTTACTTTCTTTATATTTGAAATGAAAAGTAGAGTGTTTAACACGGGTGAAAGTCATCAATTCCCACTCGGACTATAGCCGCCCTCGCTTCGCTCGTGCGTCTAAATACCTCGTATGGGAATTGATTCCTTTCCACCCTTGTATAACAATCTACTATTCCACGACTGTGCCTTTACCGCAGGTTACATTCTGCCTTATTGAGTAAAGCTCAAAGGTTTGTGATCCATGGAGGAAAACGACTGAGCTATTGTGAGACTTTCAAATAGTTCGGCTTTGAGCTAAGAAGTATATTTCAATCGATTATGCTGCAGCTAAATTATGAGCATCGGGTTTATCCATGTGTGGTCGATTTTACTGTAGTAGCCCTGCGGTGGATTTTAAAAGTGGAGTGAAAATGAGATTCACAGCCTTACTACAAAAACTTGTTAAACACTTGTCTTAAAAAAGTGTGACTGCAAAACGCACCTTATTTCAACGTCATAATCTGACAGTTTTTTAGACAAGACAAGTGTTCAACAACAGACGTTTAAAAGTTTTTGTTATACCATGGATATAGTTTACCTACTTACCTTAAAACGCTAGAACCTTATTTACAGATCTGCCAGAACCTTGACATCTTTAACTAGATTTAAATAAACTTACAGACGACAATTTAAACGAAAGAACTGTTTCGTTCCCCGATGATGTGGATCTCTAAGGAAAAGCTTCACAAAAAAACAAACATTCTGTAACACAGTTGGCAGTATAAATTACTTACCTTGCTGCTCGGAAGTGGGTGGGTCATAATGTGGAATACCTTTACACAAAACACTCGCATATAAAAACAAAGTACAAATAACAAAAAAAATACATAGGTTTCAATATATTTATTTCTGGCTTGCAAAAAAATACAAAATAAAGGTATTTAAACAAAAATATATTGTTGTGGCAGAGCAGAACGTCGAGAGAGTTCCTGGCACACGGTTCATTTCCCGTATCGAGATAAATACAATTTGTTTGTTTCTGTCGTAGGAAGTCTGGAGACTGTGTTTCCGACACCAATGATTTGTTACCAGTCTAGCTGGTCATTACCGACCGTGTGATTTTCTTCGAAAGCCAAAACCTACTTTTAACTGTAGTAAAATAGACGATACAAGTAACACACATAAATTCACTTCTTTTTGGGGAATTCAAGTTCAAAGTTTAAGCTCACGGATTGCGAGAATTATTACCTGACTTTTAAGAAAAGTCTCGCCAATAAGCCCATCAAATATTGTCATAGCAGTGAATAGTGACGTGACCTCCTGGCAACGGAGAAGCGAAGAAGAAATCGTGTTGCGCCCCCCCCCCCCCCCCCCCCCCCCCTATGAATCTTGTTTGAAAAGTTCACACAGACTATGAAATCTTACACTTGACCCACCAAACTATTAGTTTCGATGTCGGCGTAGCTATTGAAGAATAATTATGTTGTTGAAATGTATGATGTTTTCGAGTAGCGATGGCGGCAGAAGTTCCGATTCTGCTTGTCGGAAAGCTAACTTGGTGGCGCTTTAGCCTCCTCATACGGTGCGTTATTATCGGTCCATATTATCACTATTAATTGTTTTTTAGGACAATAGTATAAGGGCGGCTGCGAAGTTACACACAGCTGTGATGTTAAAAGATGTCGTCAACCGATATTAACGCACCTGTGTGGGGAGGTTTAAGTCATGTTAAACCTACACGGCCTCATACGATACTGAGTACTGACCAACTAAAATGAACTTTTCTTTTATAACTTGTTACCCCTAATTTCAAGCCGTGCCCAAGGCGCTCGTCCAAAAACTAAGTTACACGACTTATAATGGAAAGGGCTAGGTTAAATAGAAAAACAACGGGGTCTCTGTCTTCCAAAATTACGACGCGTTAGATGTAAAAGATTTTCACTTAGAAAAAGTTTCAATGGAGTTGTTGAATGTTGAGGTTGGGTTTTTTTTTAATAAGTTCGGCTTGAAGACTGTGGATAAGAGTTGTAGAGGAAGTACAGGATTGGGGTTTTGGGGTCAAGCTATTTTTTCTAGCGTGTTAAAGCTTAGTCCAAAAATAAAGTTAAGTTTGGGTAGAATAATTCTTCAAGATGATGAATGTCTAATCAGGTTACTGTGGCCCTAGAACGAAAGGGTATTAAACAACAAGGTGCTTTTTTAGTCAGTAAGAGTCAGAGAGTTCCTTTCTCTCGTTCTAGGGCAGGAGGATCTATAATGATGAAAGCTTCCACGCCGTAGTTGCTCTAACAGGAATAGATTTGAATTACATTTCCGTTCCCGATTGAGCAACTTGTCAAAGTTTTGACAGATTGCTCATACGGGAATAAATGATTGCTCTTAAAAAGGTGTTCTGGAAATAGTTGCTCAAATGGGAATACCTCGATTTTACTACCCAAAAAAAATTGCATTTTTATAATTCCATGGGAGCCTTAGAACACAACGCGCTGTGAAACTTATAATATTCATGTCAGCTACATAAAGGAATACCTACCTATGCCTTAGTTTGTATATGACGGGGCCCCCCTCTCAGAGGGCCAAAGCACAGATTACTATGTGGCCAAAGCCTGCCGGGGTAGCGGGATTATTCCCTTACCGTAACCCCGGAACGTAACAGGCTATGAAGGACACCGTGGATTTTAGTCAGTAGAAGTCTGACAGTCCCTCCCGCCCTGCCCGGGGTTGGAGGACTCATTTGATGATTTTACCACGCTAAAAAAAAAAAAAAAAAAAAATGCCTTAGTTTGTATAAATTATTTCTTACCTACGTTTATTTTTTTTTGTTAGTTTTTTCATAATTGTTTTATTGGACTCGTTATTTTGAACTGCTCTCAGGAGATTCGATAATAAACCTTAGCTAACTTTGTTATAATAGTTTACCCGTCTGCGAAAATTAAACCCCTATTAAGGTAGTTATTTTATTATTTAGAAGCTAAATTAAACGTTAAATGTTTCTTTGAAAGCGTAGGTGGCTGCTTCATATAATTAACCTTTGATAGATGAAGCAGAAATGAGAAATCGTGTACCTAAACGTAAAAAAAACTTTCCTAAAATGTTTTCTCGGTTCTGATATTTATAGACACGACTGTGAATCGTTTTTAAGTCACAAAAGAAACTTTCAGAGATAATTGACTTTGACATCATTCATTAGGTAATTTCTAGTGATGTGCGAATTTGTCGCCGAATAGTCGGTAAAGGCGACGTCTACTTTCAAAAGCACCAACAACTCTTCGGACGTCTACATTCAAAGGCAGCAACAACTCTTCGGCACCCCGAGGTTTCTTGCTAGGTTCCTTTAAGGTCAAACAAGTCAACATTTTTTCCATAGAAACTTCGTTGGGGTTTTACTCCACTAATTGACAAAGTACATCCAAAATTTAACATGGTATCGTTTTGTCTCATTATTAATTTAATTGTAAAATATGAAGCTATTAAAAAGTTACGAGCTTCTAAAGATTCGTTTTTTTGCTAATTTTAACACAACTTTAGGTGTAAATTAGAAGCTAAAGAAGCATCGGGGTTTGAAGATTTTACTATGGAGCGTGGCATACCTACTGCCGCCATTTTGATTTTTTTTCAAAATCGCGGCCAGCAATGAAACCTTTATAAATCGATAGCTGACATCAATAACAACAAAAAATATTAAGACACCAACCCTCGTAAAGTTTCCGGTTTCTGAGATATAAAGTGTTAAAGTTGACCACATTAATTCGGAATAACAAAGGCTTAATATTTTTTTATAAAATATTTTAGTAGGTAATTGATAGGTGAGATGATGGTCTGGGAGAAAAAGAAAAACATAGAATGTGCCAGCTGCATCTCTTCCGGCAGACCGTAAAAGTCGGTCGAGGAATAGGGCAAAATGTAAGATCCATAGCCCCTCAGCTTAAAACTCTTTCAATGGGCAGCAGTTTTGGAAGACTAATAAGCTGAAATAAATGTGCTCGCCAACCCGCCTTCCAAGCGTGGCGAGTATGGCAATAACCATTCAATGGAAAATCTTTGGGTGAGGCCTTAGTCCAGTGGTGGGCTTTCTACGGCTGTTATGATGATGATAATATGCCTTATGATGTTTCTGCTTACTGTGGCCATCACAGCAATATATCTGGATAGAAGCAATAATAATATGTTCTTTAATTTGTATCGAGACGAGCGTGTCATATTTTGCATAGATATTTTGATGATACACCTGTAATTTAGTATACAAACTTCTTCATAGTCGTCCCACTTCTTGTGTATTGTTTCTACAACTCAATACGGCACAATTAGGCATTTTTTACTTTTTGTATTACGTCTGACTGCGAGAATATTCGAGCGCGGACTCATTAAAAGAAATCAAAATATCTCCTTTTTTTTACACGCGGAGTAAATACTCTTCCGGTACAAGCCAATCCAAGTCTGTAGTGGTCATAGATGTTGATGATAGGGATACAATGTAACGGCTAAGTTATGGCTTCAGGTACAAACAAGAAAAGTCGATATTTAAAAATGTGGTAAAATCTAACCATCCCTACGAAAAGTGCAAAAAGTAAAGGTGACATGCCATGGTTATAGATATTTTTTTTCACTAGCCATTTATGTCTCACTGCTGGGCAAAGGCCTCCCCCATATCCTTCCAAGTGCTCTTTTCTAATGCCACTTCAGACTAGCCATAGCCATACCAAAAAAAGGTGGCAGGACGATCTAGATTCGTATCTCAATGGCTGGCTCAATATTGATCAATAAAATATAATACATCATACATTTCAAAGGTGCGAGCGAGACACCTGCAATGTAGGCGGGTGAGGCGAGTTGTTTTTAACATCTTGATACAGTCGAACACATACACTAGCTTAGTATTGTGAATGTCACGTGATTAACTTTCACGGTTATTATCTCGGAAACCGGAAACTTTACGCGGGTTGTTGTCATAATATTTTTTGTTGGCATTAATGTCAGCTAACGATTTATAAAGGTTTCATAGCTGGCCGCGATTTTGAAAAAAAAACAAAATGGCGGCGGTAGGTATGCCACAAATCTTCAAAGCCCTTTCCAAAACGAAGTCCGTACCGACACAGCAAATTTATCGAAAAATTTAATAAAGGGGTTTGAAGATTTTACTATGGAGCGTGGCATACCTACTGCCGCCATTTTGATTTTTTTTCAAAATCGCGGCCAGCCATGAAACCTTTATAAATCGATAGCTGACATCAATAACAACAAAAAATATTAAGACGACAACCCTCGTAAAGTTTCCGGTTTCTGAGATATAAAGTGTTAAAGTTGACCACATTAATTCGGAATAACAAAGGCTTAATATTTTTTTATAAAATATTTTAGTATGTAATTGATAGGTGAGATGATGGTCTGGGAGAAAAAGAAAAACATAGAATGTGCCAGCTGCATCTCTTCCGGCAGACCGTAAAAGTCGGTCGAGGAATAGGGCAAAATGTAAGATCCATAGCCCCTCTGCTTAAAACTCTTTCAATGGGCAGCAGTTTTGGAAGACTAATAAGCTGAAATAAATGTGCTCGCCAACCCGCCTTCCAAGCGTGGCGAGTATGGCAATAACCATTCAATGGAAAATCTTTGGGTGAGGCCTTAGTCCAGTGGTGGGCTTTCTACGGCTGTTATGATGATGATAATATGCCTTATGATGTTTCTGCTTACTGTGGCCATCACAGCAATATATCTGGATAGAAGCAATAATAATATGTTCTTTAATTTGTATCGAGACGAGCGTGTCATATTTTGCATAGATATTTTGATGATACACCTGTAATTTAGTATACAAACTTCTTCATAGTCGTCCCACTTCTTGTGTATTGTTTCTACAACTCAATACGGCACAATTAGGCATTTTTTACTTTTTGTATTACGTCTGACTGCGAGAATATTCGAGCGCGGACTCATTAAAAGAAATCAAAATATCTCCTTTTTTTACACGCGGAGTAAATACTCTTCCGGTACAAGCCAATCCAAGTCTGTAGTGGTCATAGATGTTGATGATAGGGATACAATGTAACGGCTAAGTTATGGCTTCAGGTACAAACAAGAAAAGTCGATATTTAAAAATGTGGTAAAATCTAACCATCCCTACGAAAAGTGCAAAAAGTAAAGGTGACATGCCATGGTTATAGATATTTTTTTTCACTAGCCATTTATGTCTCACTGCTGGGCAAAGGCCTCCCCCATATCCTTCCAAGTGCTCTTTTCTAATGCCACTTCGGACTAGCCATAGCCATACCAAAAAAAGGTGGCAGGACGATCTAGATTCGTATCTCAATGGCTGGCTCAATATTGATCAATAAAATATAATACATCATACATTTCAAAGGTGCGAGCGAGACACCTGCAATGTAGGCGGGTGAGGCGAGTTGTTTTTAACATCTTGATACATTCGAACACATACACTAGCTTAGTATTGTGAATGTCACGTGATTAACTTTCACGGTTATTATCTCGGAAACCGGAAACTTTACGCGGGTTGTTGTCATAATATTTTTTGTTGGCATTAATGTCAGCTAACGATTTATAAAGGTTTCATAGCTGGCCGCGATTTTGAAAAAAAAACAAAATGGCGGCGGTAGGTATGCCACAAATCTTCAAAGCCCAAAGTTTGAAATTAATTGGTGCAGTGGTTTTTTCATACAACCCCAACAGCCAAAGGCTTTTTCGTATTTTTTTACGCGCGCCTTTTACTCTGAATGATCGTGCAGCTCACTGAATAAGTTTTCCCCTGTTTTCTCCACGGGGGGATGACGCTCGCGCATACATGAACAATATGGCTCGATTTCCGGTGAAATATCTTGGTTTTTGACCATGCCTGCCAGTGAGTTCGAGCTCGCGACTAGCGCCGCCTTAAACGTTGCACGCAGAAATGGGCGTTTTTTCATTAGGCACAGATCACAAAGCGTGATCGCATGCCTTTACAGACATCGCATGCAATCAGATAGTTTCGCCAGATCGGGTCGAGCGACGGCGCGTTGTGTTCCACGCGGGCCTCAAAGGGCGTCAGCAAGATGACGGCCTCTAGAGGGCCAAAGCCTGCCGGGGTCGAGGGACTTATTCCATTACCGTGACCCTGGAACGTAAAGGGCTCATTAAGGACACCGTGGATTTTAATCAGTACCAATTTGACAGTCCCTCCCGCCCTGCCCTGGGTGGGAGGACTCACTTGATGATTTTACCACGATAAAAGAAAAAGATCGGATCGCCGGAACGGATCGCGCTAAGGCCTTTAATACGGTCCATGACGACTTAATAATGATGACGAATGATCTCATAATGACCGCTAAGTACCTTCATACTCTCTCGGAACATGATTGCGTTGAGGTTATTAATGAATCCATGTCTACCGTTCTATTGGTTTGCTTGGGTAGTTCTTCAGAGACAAAATGTTCGATGTCTGTGGGTATATTTCTGTAACCAACTAACAAAACGGCATGTAATATTTTTTTCTGTACAGTTTAGCTTTAGCTCTACCTGGGACAAATTCTATTTTTTTAATAGTAGCTATCTAGATACAAAATAAAAAAAATTGAAGTCTGTTCTCCTGATTCATATAGGGCGTCCGTTTCCCATTTTCCGGGACAAAATGGTCGATGTCGCATTTTCCTTTTGATTCTTCAATATAAATTATACTTATATCGAAAGGTAATTAATTGACCTCTTACAAAAAAAATACATATTAGATATAACTACGTTAGTGTAATTTTAATTAAGTAAATAAGAAGTGTCCGGCGTATAATACTGATTCATGTGGAGTAAGCTTTGCTTGACTGTACTTGGTCGAGGAATAATGATGAGAGTCTGGGATCCCACGTGGGGGGAAACCTGTCGTACAACGGACGTGCTAGAAGGCGGACATGAGGCTGGTTGGCTTAGAACCTGGTGAAACACTGGTAAATGTCTGATTCATCTGTGCTTGGTTTAGGTACCTTGCTGATTACAATGCCTAATTTATTAATTTTATTTTGCTGTTTTAAGACTTTAATCTGAGTTTCGTGTGATGCTTTTGGGTTACAGATTCGTGTAGAAAAATGATAATACTGAAGTCTGTATGAATGAAGAGTTAAGCATGATTTAAGGCAAAATCATGATTCATCTGTGCCTGATTTATATGTTCAAAAACCCATACGAATCTGAAAATAAATTAGTTTTCCTCTTTTCCAGCCAGAAAGGAGCACTTTTGTTACGTTATTTTACTTTTTCATGTCAGTAGAGTGTGTGTGACATAATTTTGACATTATTCTTCGGTTTTTATTCATTAATAAGTCAAACTCTATCTATTTTATTTTATATTGCTGTTTACAACAATGCCACTATCAATAGTAGAAAAGATGGAACAAAATATACTATGAGAAAAAGAGACTCACAGAACGTACGAATTTTTCATCTTTCTAAGATGGAAAATAAGAAAAGTTCCAGGCAAGTATGCTGCGTGGAAATTAGAAATGAAAGAATTATATTTGAAAAAATAGAGAGAAAAACAAAAGTAAACAGAGAGAATATTATAACGTATCATCAAAATAACTATCTAGTATCTATTTTTTACAAAATTCTCGTTTTTCTGTAAGTATTTATTTCTGTAATTGTTAGTTTAAAAACAAGAATTTTATTGTTGAATTGACCAGTTTTTTTCCTTGATAATATGATCACTGTTAATAAATGAATTGTTTAATAAAAAAATAATATTGTTGTTATAATATTATGATTATTTTCTTATTACAAAGCCCATTTTGATTTACATCTGTAAAAAATTCTGATTCGTCTGGGCACAACATTTTTAAACGTCGATATATCTTAAAAACAACTTTGTAAAAAGAAGTCCCTCAAACAAATGAATGTTATTTGGAATATCTATTTTCATATGAACATGTGTTACTGAGCTGAAAGTGAAATTAAAATTTGACCATATGAATCAGTCAAAGAATCAAATTTCGAAGAACTACCCGCTTACTCCATTTGTTACATTTGATTTGCGCGTATTTGGTATAACGTAGTCCTAGATCATAGAAAAACCATGAATATGGTATATCAGAAACGATGTGCGAGTGTGTAGGTTTTATGTTTCAGTTTTTTCAATTTTCAGTGCAAATAAAAAAAAAACTTGTTGATCTGTAAAGGTAATTTAGTCCGATTACTTAGATAATATTATAATGAGTCAAATAATAGTCAAAACCGCTGGGTAACGAAACAAAAATGGAAGCGATCGGTGACCCTCCTGGCGTCATAAATAAACAATTGACGATCAACCTATTTGTAAGCAACCAATCGTAGGATGTCTTCAGCTGAGCATAGGCCTCTCCTATAGATTTGCAATAGGACCGGTTGGAAGCAACTTGCATCTGTGGTATTAATTAGATCGTCTGTCCACGTTGAACATTTGATTTTATTTTAACTGAAAAATAACTCAAACAGTACTTAACTGAAAAAGAACGTTAAAAACTCGGCTTAAACTATACATAAATAAAAATACACGTAACCTGCCAACATATACTACATATACAGATAGATCCCTTTATCCACAATAGAAGAACAAGTCTTTATCACGGTCTATTTGAAAGTAACTTCTCAGTCCGTAGAGTTTACGATAAGTACTGACCCTTCCCTTCGGTAAGTATTCGCAAATGGTTGGGTATAAGGGACGCTTACTATTGTATACAATAGGAAGTGGTAGAAAATGATGAAACGAGGTCTTTACTGTTTAGTGAAATGTTTTTTTTTCTTTTTGTTTTAGTACAATACTTAATTCTTATAGCTGTACCATTACATCGTTTTCTTCTGGCATATTATGGCTGTATGTATAAGAAAGGTCGCCGTAAAAGATGATGCCGCACTAGTATTTTTTCCTGTAACGATCATGACTCAGACTAGCCTATAGTATTCCCACTGCTGGGACACAGACCTTCTCTCTGTGAGAGGGACTGGGGAGTAATTTACCTCCCAGAGCGGGTTGGTAGATATCACAAATGTTTTAGATTTTTGGTTTTAAGATACGGCGGTTTTCCCGCGTTGTTTTCCTTCACAGTTTCGAGAGCAGTGGTCATGAAATAAATTACTTTCACAAAATAATTGTCCACCACGATACAGCAATTCACACAGTCAAATTACACGCAGTCAGACCCGGAACAATTTCTAGGCCATTCAAATAAATCGCTTTTGTTTCGTGTGGAAATTGAACCCTCAAAGCGCAGCACAGCAGCCAACTGCTCAGCCAATGAGCTAATCGTGCCGTGTCAATTTCACAAACAGTGCAGTAAATGCCTTTATGATAGAGACACCTTTCGAATAAGTATAATTTTCGTGATTCTATTTTTAATTCATAAGGCACCTTATGGAAATTGGGGTTTGTTGCTAGAATGACTGCAAGAATCGTATATTGCTCAGTATTAGAAATAGGTACTTTATTTAAAATGCAAGTTTGACTATACGAGGTAACGCCGATACTATTTGAACAAACAAGAGTACTAATTAAAGCTTGTTAGGCAAAAAGTTGCTGCTATTTTTAATTTATATATTTCGTATATTCATCAGGCATAATAATTATACAAACACTAGCTTTTTGAATGGGTTTTAGTAATGAAACAGTACGTCTCTAGCCGCAGGCGTGGTGAGTTTTCTAAATTTAACTTTACAATAATTTAAACGTGAACAAATACAAAGGCTTTGAACACAAAATAATTCACATTATTTCCATCCATGCCACGCTTAAAATGGAAACTATCTTTATTAATATAATCCGGCATAATAAAATGTTATTTTCGTGCCGGAATAAACAGAACATTATGTGCACATTACAAAATTCTGAAATAATCCGTATTGCTTTTTTTTCTTTCGCCTTCACATTCATGCCAGAACTTGGGAATTTCTACAGAAGTTGGCAAAGAGTTTCAAGGCGTCTCTATGAAAACCTCAGAGCTAGAAAAAGGAATAAAATAGATTGTACAATTTCAGTTATAAAATTTTAACCTTATTTGACCCAAAACCATTTTAATCGCTAGATAAAGAACTTAGTATATTTTGTATGGACTTTTGATCAGGTACCTACACGTACATATGAATTAGGTCGTAGCGTAATAATCGTAGCTCTAGCTCCTCTACGATTTCAGTAAAACCGTGGAAACTGTCAGTCGTTGTCCTAATTGGCAACGCTTGTACAAGCAAACGATGCGTTTCTCGTCGTGCGATGAAAGTAATAATTGTTGCGATGATTTGCGAACTTTAATTAGGACACACTAAATAAATTAGTATATTTAATCTTGCTTGCTTTGCTTGTTTGACGTTGCCATTTATAATAAAAAATATTCCACAACTATCACCCAACGTCATCTAGTCCCAAGCTAAGCTGAGCTTGTGTTATGGGTAGGTACTAGACAACTGATAAATATACTTATATATTTCTAAATACATACATATTATAGATAAATTACATCCAGACACAGAACAAATGATCGTGCTAATCACACAAACAAATTTGTCCTGTGTGGGAATCGAACCCACGACTTCCGGCATAGCAGTCAGGGTTACTAACCACTAGACCAACAGGCCAGTCTATTTAATGTAAAAATAAAACTTTTCAAATCTTCAGCCAATGTTAGAAAATCTTTTGCACTATAAAAATCCATCGGAATGGGCGCTGTACCCGCTCCGCTCATGAATATGATATAAGCCAGTCGTTCAGGCGGCAACGTGTGAATCTGACACTTAGCATTATTTGTATCTATCCGAAAAGCCCCTTGAACATTTCACAGCTATTCAATTTCTAGCTTCTTGTCGGAATTCAGGTCGTATTTACGTAATCTAGGCCTTTGTAAATAAATGTTTAGTAGACTAGCTGTTCATTTTAGACGGTGTAAAGATTTCTGCGTCTATTTTGTTTAGATAAAAGTGATTAGGGTTTTCCCGCGTGATTTTTGGTAATTGTACCCACAGGAACGTACTAGATGAATACACATCTACCTAACACCAAACCTGTTGGTTTCTAGACACTAAAGTTGAACATAATTTCTTTAATTAAATGGTGCAATTACCAGCTAGAGATTTTCTTCCGCTAAATATCAAAGAACTTCTAACTCTTTTATTACATTTAAGACTCATTAATTTGTTTTTAAACCCTTCAGGACGTAAAATTTTATTTCAAGAATCTTAAAAGAGTTTCAAATAAGTAAGTAAAACATCTTCCTAAACTTCGCTACCTTTTAACATAAGTTTCCTATTAAGAAAGTAATTACTTACGTAAGCAATTTAGATACTTAAGTCCAAACCCCAGTTTAAAAGCGATGCTTATTAGCATTTTCCCTTTATTTCGTAAAATTATCTAGTCTACCCTATAAAGCCTGTTTTATTGCGAAATTGGTAAGCGACATTGTGAGTAAATATGTAGGATAATTACTGAGCAATGTTTTCTTCTTAATTCTTTCTTGTATTCGCTAAAATATAACTGGCAAATGGGGGTTCAGATTCCAGTGCCGCGGGAATGTTTTGTGTTACTGTGGCTCTGGAACGCAAAGAGCAATGGGTATTGGAAGGAACAGGGAGGGTTTTAAGAACGGAATTTCGGCTTTACCCAGGACGGGAGGAGTCAGTTGATGATTTACCAACCCAAAAAAGGTTGTGGGTAGATTCACATTCATAATTATTCTTGAATAAAAAGTTATAAGTAGATTGTATTATTGTTTAATTAAAAAGTTAAAACAGATTGTTTCTCCTGCAATGTAATATAACTTTGATAGTAATAATGATTAACATTCCTTACAACATTGCGAAAATGTAAGAACCAGACAAAATATATATTTCAATGGCTTTATTTCCAATCCACGCGACATTTCTCATGCATAAGATTTTCATATTGCTTCGAGCGTCACTCAATTGTCCAGACAAATAGAATGCATCCAATATTTCAATATCCATTGCAATCTCAACAGTAATATCTTCGTTTTGTAAACCGTCAAATCCAACTGCTGACTGAGCTACACTTTTGAGAATAGTCATAAGGAATATTTTTCTTTGAAAAGAAAAGCAATGTACTTAATCGGAGTTGGATGATGGATTTGAGTTTTCCGTGTGACGTTTTCATACAAGAGTCCTTTTCTGGTTCTAGACTTGACCAGTATGTATAGTAAAGCCTCACGTGAGAAGGAGTGCAAGTTCCATAACTGAAAAACGCATATACAAACTTCTCTCACCCTTTAGGGTAGGATATGCGTTTACGCATATCATTATGAACCGTTCCGTCGTGGGTAAAAATGAAAATTGAATCGGCTAATTAAATGTGACGTTAAATTTAAATCGCCTTACCCTAAAGTCGCCCTAAAAGATTTAAACATCTGTTGAACGGTTGTTTAAAAAAGTTTCAACTGCATGACGACCCATAAATCAACGTGAAATGTCGTTTTGGCGTTATCAGTTCTTTTAGACAAAGTGTTCAACAGATAATGTTTATCTTTCTTGTGATAAGACGGTACTTAAGTGTTGCAGGTTTATCCGTTTCCGCCCATAAAATATGTTTTTAACCGACGAAAAAAAAGGAGAAGGTTCTCAATTCGACATGTATATTTTTTTTTAAGTATGACTACGCATAACTTTTCCTAATGTGGTCCGATTTCAAAAATTATTTTTCCATGAAAGCTTTTACATAGTTTAACGACATGGATATTTCTGCCAAGGAACATCTGATTCCATAGCTACTATGGACTTCTCTTAACCAGAGAGAATTCATAACTTTTTTAAAAGTTAATGCTCTAGTTCCAGCCAGCAAAGTATGACCTAAAATCTGTCAATGATTTATTTAACAATAATGTAGGGTGATATATCAGCTGCTATTTATTGGTGTAATATACGCGTTGACCTTTCCATTAGGGAACTACGGATGATTGATAGTGCGCTCAATTGGAAAATTAAAGGAGTGTCGTGTCTGCTTTATAAGATAATTTATGTTCGGAGTTTCACAAATTCCTGAAGAGATATTTACTTGATGAAAGTGGATTATGAATTCGTCAATTAACGTAGATAATTTTAGTACCTTCTTTTATAATTTTGTAAATAAAGAACTTATTCTACATTTATTTCAAAATGTGCCAGTTGTTTAATCTGTAGTCAAGTTAATACCAATCGTTAAAAAATGTATGACAGTTTTCCTGATTTTACAACGAGACAAAAGGTAACGAAACTTATGTAAACTTTGCCCTTATACTTAACTTGGTAAAACAATTATAAAGTTCGTCACGAGTCTTCTCTGAACTATTTATATATTGCAAAAGTTGTTTCGTAGTTTCTACATACAGGTACTCTAGATAGTTTTACTTAAATTATATTATTTAATTTTGTAGTAAAATTATTTAAAAAGTGAAAATACCGCTCAATTTTGATAAATTTTCTCCCAATGAAAATTGTCCATATAAGTAAGCAAAAACTTACCTTTTACATTTTTAATTTCCATTATCGTTTTTGATATTCCACAGGTAACATGAATTGATAACAACAGTTATATCCTAGAGTACGTGCGCAAATAGAACACCTCGTTTAGTGAACCGTGATCCCTGTTTCAGCAGTCTACATGAAAAATCCCAAATTCTTTAAGCAAATTGAAACGTGATGTTTGCCGTTCCATTTTTTGGTTCCATGATATTTTAGGGCAGTGTAATTTATTTTTATCCATTTTCGGAGAAGGACTATTGAGTTTCCTAGAAAAAGTATTTTGAGTCGGGTTTTGAAAAACGTTTTATGTAGAAGTGTTTGCTACAAGTCTGTTATTTGAGGAGTTTGCTTATTTACAGTAAACTAGCGGCCCGTCCCGGCTTCGTACGTGTAGACATGATACATACCTAGCCTATGTTACTTAGGGTGAATGTAGCTTTCTAAGGGCGGTGAAACAATTTTTAAATCGTCACCGTTGTTTTTGAGTATATTCATTACAAACATATACACATACAAATATTTGCTCTTTGTAATATTAGTGTAGATTAGTTCCTCAAAACGACACAAAGTAACAAATATCCGAGGAGAGATGGCTTCACCTTCGAAATCCACACCGTGGCTTGTCCGAATGTCCGTGTGGAATCTTGGCTTATGTCTGTGCCATTATCAAATCTTCGTTCAGCAGGAGTAGATTATGGTGCAAAGGCAGCAGCAGCCATCGCAACATGTTACACACACTTCCTTAGCTATCAACCACAGTTCTTTAAAAACCGGCCAAGTGCATGTCGGGCCAAGCACAGTGTAGGGTTCCGTAGTTGCCCATCAAAATACTTATGCGAACTAACCAAACTGATTCGCTGAATTTAATTTAAAAAAAAAGAAAAAAGATTACGACGAATTTAGAACCTCCTCCTTTTTTTGAAGTTAGTTAAAAATAGTTGACGATAAAAACCTACCTATCCCCAAAAAACATACCGTAAAAACATACCTATTAAAGCTGTAAAAATAAAGTTGACAAACTTACATTTGCAGTTGAAGAGCATGTTTTCCGATACATTTTGTTTAAGAAAACATATTATTCAAGTACATTTTATAAGTTGGTCGACTATTACTCATAAAGTTGTAAAGCCTACTTAGTCATGATAATTTTCTTTTAAACTTTGTTACATATCCTACTATTGTGAATTTTTTCACACGCCCAAACGTAACCGTTTAGCTGGTAGAGGGGGGGACACTCGAATCGAGCAAAATTTAGCACTTTAAAGCTTAACATTTCACAAACGATTTTTTTTTTCAAAAAACTGTTAATGGAAACTATCATTATTTTTTAAAGGCCTATTTAATGATACCCCACACTAAGGGGTACGAGAGAAAAAAAAAATTCTCACTTCACGTGTAAGTACAGGAGGTACCCTAAAAAAAATATTTTACGAGATTTTATTTTACCACTTTTTCGGCACAACAAATCCGTATATTTACACCAAATTACAGCTCTCTAGTACTGTGCGTCTCTGAGCTAAACTGCGGACAGACGGACGGACGGACGGACGGACGGACGTTCCATCCAGTTTTACCATAGAACACCTAATAGTACTACGTACGTTTTACTTTAAATTAGGCAGAGCGCAAACGTTGGACAATTTTGCATGTTGTGTCAGAAACAAGCTACCAATTAATATTAGATCTATAGAATCAGTATGAAATTACCCACTCCTTGCGCATACGTAAACATTTTTTGTGTCCGGTTGCTTCCACTTCATGAACTACGGTTTCTGTGATAATGGGACGTGTCGGCAATAAAGGGTGCAGCATCGCCTGAAATGAGTGAGTTTGAACTCGACACAATCAACCTTTTGGAACGAAGTTCCTTATCGCGCGTTGTGAAAGGGGGCTAGACGGAAAAAAATCTTACGAAAAGTTGGCTCGACACTTTTCTGCCTCGCCCCGCACCTCGCGCCTGCACCCCGGGCCCCGTACCCCTCACTCAACCCCCGTTCCTCGTGACTCTTGTCGTATTGCGGCGTGCACATGTTTCTCTGTCTCTCTCTCTAATAGAAAGCAAGCCAGATATTTTCGTTTCGCCTTTCTATTTCGCATTGAACAGTGTGGTGTTGCGACGATTATTTTTGTTAACTTCGTTCCATCCGGGTGTCCCTTGACACCTCTCAAGTTTTTTAATGTAGCTTTTCCATGACAACCAGTAATCGAGTACCATTCGAAGAAAATAATGAACAAAATTGTAGAACAGCACAGGTTATATCCCAACAAACCGATACTGAGAAATCGCGAAAATTTTCGATAAAGCCAACGAAACTCCGGTAAATTACGATCTTTCTCCTTACTAATTACTGAAGGTAAAAGCTGTACAACATTTCACCTGATACTAGAGAAGAGCCTTAAACCCTGTGAAACGGGTTCTTTTGGCGAAGTTACCTTTGTAAGGTTTTCCTTATCTGTCGACCAGCAGTGCTTTTAAGAGTGGAACGTTACCAAAATTTTCTGCTATGTAAAATATTACAACATAACACACAGTAAAAAAAATTGTGCACTTCATTAATGATGTTATTCATCATTAATTAAGTGCACAATTTTTTTCCAAAGTATGTTTATGAACCTAATTTCTGAAATCTACTTTTTGGGTTCAGATAAACCACAGCTTCTGAATTTCTATTCAATTGTTCATTTTCATGCTTTTCCCACATGCTTATGCTCCCTACGCTTCCTTGTTTATTATTGTAACAATTCATTTATTTCCAGAGCCTTGTTGCGTTGTCATCGGTCAGCAGGGGTGCACCCTGCAGATGATCTTGACACTTCCAAAAGATGGATGATAATTACGTCACACCCCTTTCAAAAATGCAATAATATTAAGGTCTTTAAAGGCGAGAATCCCAAGACCTTCATAGCTTTACGGAGCATTATACGGAAGCTTCACATCACCCTAGCTCATTTCCTGCCATTTACTATGCTGTATAATATCGTGAAGGAAGATCGCGAGGAACGTCAATTTTTGCATCGGAACGTCGTAGTCTGCGGCCGGCGGCGTTTATCGAAATTCCATCACGATCCGAGGATAGCGGCGAGGCGTCTACCTGTGCAAATGGAGGGATATATGGACAGACTCATAATGCATGTAATTGATTTTGTGAGGATATTTTTATAGTGATTTTTGTAAGTTTTGTGGTATGTTATCAAAATGATGCAATGGAAAGTACCTAGATAGATTTTTCGTATACTCTCCACACTTTTGAAGGGGGTTTTAAAGGATCAGAGTGAATTTTATGTAATCAGTCCTGGCCACCCAGGGTGAGAGGACTCATTTGGCGATTTTACAACCCCAAAAAAGAGGTTCCTTAACTTCCCTACAAACCTACAAGAGATCGTAAAGTTCATCGCAAATTGGTCTTAAAGTTATCAAGTCCCAAACGTAGATAGTTGCTATGTTGTCATTAGGGACGTACCTATCTACCATCTTGAATTAGAACCTCTAATTGAATTAATTATATCCATCAAATAAGGTAAAGGAAAGCCGAAGTTAGGCTCTTAACAACTTAAGGGCAACTCAATTTGCATTTCAAAAGTTAAGGGTTGTACGATATTGATGATAATTTTCAATTCCTAACTCGATAATGGTCTTCATCTTTTTGTTTTAACTTACTTAGATAAAACAAAGTTTTGATTTCATTGTTATCTGAGAGCAACGGAAATAAATATCTGAGTAAACGTCTATTATTAAGGTAAAGGACCTTTCTTGGAGCGCAAAGTATTTGGTCCAACTTATTTATCAAAACCAACAGTCGACATTATCTAATATCTTTAAACATTTATTTATATGTAATCAGGATCTCGGAAACGGCTCCAAGGATTTTCATGAAAGTTACAGATTAGGGATTTTTCGGCTCAAGGAATCGATTTATCAAGGTCACAGGTTCGAGAAAAGCTCGGTTCCCAAGATATATACATTTTAAAAACCGCGCTCTAAGAAGCGCCATCTATAACGCCATGACCGATGAGGGCCAAAAAACCGAGCGAAGCACGGTCAACCAGATATTGTCATCTTAATGTAAGTAAACAATGGACAAGAACAATCTTTATTTAAATGTAAAATACATAAGCATATCCACGCACCTACGATCGTCGCTCTCCTAGAAAATTTTATTTATCCATATACATCTTTCAGTCAAACTTTCTCCTAAAGAAAATTATCAAGTGTTGAAGAGAAACTAAGTATGTTGAACATTTCTAGGCTAATCCTATCTGCGTGATGTCACTTCATTTTCTTCGTAAGACGTCGGCGGCCATCTTCTTTCTGGGTCAAAGTTCAAACCCTCACCTACGAAGTTTTAGTGAATTTGTCTCGTAAATTTTCGCAGAACTTGGGACGAAACCCACTTTATCTTCGAAAGCGAATGGAGTTCGTATATCAATTGCTTATGTCTTGAAGACAGAATGTTTTGTGCGCGTTTGGTGTGTATATTAAATTCTTATCTGAAATAGTCTGGAGTTCATTCTTGAATTATATATTATTATCACGAAATGGATAGTTGATTTAGGGCCTGCTGTTCAATTGTATTATTTAACATTAAACAATAAAACAATGCTTTTAATCCTTGGTTTATGGAAAGGTGTGTCCAATTTTGCCATTTATGTTAAAGTCCCATGAAATAGAGGGTTATCTATTGCCGCTAACCGGACACAACTACGAACATCGCCGTGGCTGCAGGCTGACGCTGATCCTAAGCTATTCCTGATGAAAAAACCCTTTTCTCGACATGGAAATCGAAAACGATTACGAGAAACTAGGAATATTAAGACTTTATGGGTTACGAAGGGGGATGAAAGAACATAACGTGTTGCCCCGACCGAGAACACAGTTCTTTAGGTGCAGCCAAATACAGTACTATTTTATGCCTTCGTTTATTTTATTTTTTTGTGCCTAATGAACTGACGCCAAATAAACATTATCATTTATTTTTTCATCAATCAAGCAATACTCCAGAAAAAAAAGAACTAAGAGAAATATAACAGACAATTGACAGGAGTAGAAGAATATTCGTCGAACAAAAATAAAACGGAAAAATCTGAAATGAAATGAACATTCCACAGAGATGAAAGGCGGCTATTCAATGCCGTAATACCGTTTGCGCACTCATAAAAACTACCTTTCAAAATCACACAAATCAATTGGACGTCAAATCACGGTATTTGCGGATGTTTTTCCGGTTCTTTGGGGGAATAAAAAAGTTTGCTGTTGTATGTAAATTCGCTAGGACGACGGTTGTGGCTAAATGGGCCAAGTTTTATGTTGACCACATGGTGCGGACCATAAATGTTATTGTAGTATGGTACTTACAGGTACGTTTATAAGTATGTAAAATGTTTTTTTGAATGTAATATTGTTGGTAATATTTTAATATTATAAAGAGGTTTATTTGTATGTGGGGGGGGGTAATCTCCGAAACTCATGATCGACTTATTATTATTTCTTTAATTTATAATTATGATTAATTCCTGAGTGCATAAAAATAAAAATAATACAACCTACAAATTATGTAAATTAACCGAGTTATCCCCATTTTTGACAAGCAAGTCGGAAAAAGAAAAAGTAGGTGATATTATATTTCTCTCTCGATTTTACGTCGTTATAACTTTCCTTAAATGAGAGAATATCGAGTTCGACATAATACAGGCGAAATTGAAATGACACGTTGGAAGACGTTTCTACCAATGTGTCATCTTTTCAATTTCGCCACTTTCATAATTTGGTGACTTGGTGACGGATTTCCATACCGCAACCGCTGACGAAATTACTAAGAAATTATATTGTCACCTTAACAAATATTATAATCGTTGTTCAGAAATAAGGTAAAAGAACTTATTTTCCTCACATGACGTTAGAAGTTGGTAACAGTTTGAATTTAACATAAATAGGTAGAATCCTTGTGACTTCTTATATGTAAAAGTTGATTAATTTATTCTTTGTCTAAAATTGTAATTAGAAGTTGTGACGGTGACTTTGGAGTTGTTTTAAGAGTATTTTTGATAAAGTTCGTAATGTGTTAAAGGTTAAGTTAATTTATAATTAAGTAGATACGTACTTTCTGTTTGTAATTACGTCTTTAGTCTGTAAAGTTACCGTTTCTTAAAAACTTCTTTGGTATTGTCAGCAAGAAAACGTATTATTGTGAAGCATTTGCTTATTATATATTTTAATATTTGTATTTGTCCTACAACCAAAAATTCGAAAACATGTGACATCCACCCGCACTGGGCCCGTGTACTGGATTATGGTCCACTCCCTCTTCCAGAGAGGAGGCCCGTGTCCCAGCAGTGGGAACATTTATAGGCTGATAATGATGATTTGTTTATTATTGTTAGCTCTGCTGCTTTTTGTATCTCTACCTAAATTTATTTTTTATTGACTGGGAGCCAGCTGTGTCAATGAGCTGTCGATTTTTCACAACAAAATCCAATAGCGTTGAAAGTGACACGTTGTATCCACCGGCGAACATTTGCATAAAACATAAAACGTACGCGCTCCGAACCGAACCGCAATATTTTTTCTCACTTCAACATTTTCAATTCCGGAAAGCCAAAAACTGTTAGTTTCGATAGGAAAAAGAATTTGTGAAAAAAATAAACGTAACTCCTGAAATGGACTTTGTGCTGGTGTCATATGGTAGAGTTTCGAATAAATAACAATGCTATAGTGATGTACCACTCGGTGGCAGAACTGGAACGTTTATTGCGATACGTGATGTATAGCAAATTGATTTATACGTGGATGTCATGACTACAAGTAATAATAATGCTCGTTTGTAGATCAAATAAAGTAACGTTGAACGTCTTTTGATGGTAACGGCAAGCATACAATATAATAAAAAAAGAATTGGGTATTCATACCATCCTTATATCTTTTTCATAACGAACTTTTAGAAATAACGAATATCCAAAATGTTCTAGATCAGTCAGTTTACTTTATAACTAAGGTGTATCCTACTGTAATATTCCATGTTTTTATACAAAAGATTTTCTATGAAAGAGTTACAAACAATACATCCTCATAAACTTTCTGTTCGTCTCAATTTTGTTTTTTTACATTAGCTGGATTTAAGTAATATAGGAAAGAAGTTCCTATAGTAGTACCAGTAGTACCTACATCCAGGTCATTATAACTACCTAACTCACTATCCAAACTTTTCAAATTAATGTGTCCCCCACGTTCAAAAATTCCGTCATCAGTGTTACCGTCGATTCCGGATTCCGTCGTACTTTGCTAATTAAACGAATAGTCCAGATTCCGTTAATTTGGTAATTTATCAGTACAATAAATCTGAGCGAGCCCTTACTTTGCACATTATTAAGTTTCATCATTTCCGCTACCGGGTGAAGTAAGGGAACCATTTGGGCTGCAATTAATTTATTTATAAGAGTTACTTTTGCATAACTTTTGGGATTACGTTTAAAGGTCGGGCTGTTTGAAACAGTCGTAGATTTTAAGGACTAAACCTTTTGGAATTTACTTAATTTAATACTAAGAGCTTTTAAAATGCAAAACTTAAGTCTATATTGTGCACATGATATAAATACTTTAATGTATTTAGTTGGGTCGTCGACGGCGTTCCACGCGCGTCTCAAAAAAGTACACAGCATGATGACGGGGCCTTAGAGGACCAAAGCCCGCCGGGGTTGCGGGACTTTTCAAATTACCGTGACCTTGGTACGTAAAGGGCTAATGAAGTACACCGTGGATTTTAGTCAGTACGATTCTGACAGTCCCTTCCGCCCTGGTCTGGGTGGGAAGACTCATTTCACGATTTTTTTAGGAAAGAAAAATTCAATCCGCGGGCAGGATTTGAACCTGCGGCCTTCGGATTCAGTACTATCCGACGCTCATTTCCAAACGAGCCACCGCGGATCTTTCCTGCCGCGGTGATTTCTTCATTCCATTTCTAACGTCTCATGGTGACGTTTATCGTTTATGTTCTCATTTCACGAGTTCACCACGTAAAAAAACGTATTTAGTCAAAAAAGTTAATTCAAAATTATATTATTGTACTGTTTGTTCCACTTGTCTCCCTAGATGTATGTGTGTTAATATTTCCATACTAAAACCAAAAGATTTCACTAAATAAATAAATACTTAACAACTAAAAAAGTTATCAGCCACTTAAAGATCTCCATTTTGTTGTTTAGTCTGTGCTTTTAATACAACCCTACATTTATTTACTCTTTATCTGCTTGATAGAGCGATGATTGCAGTACATTCCTAACAGGCGCTTATGAAATATGTGGCCCATCCTCTACGTATAATTTCATATTTTTCCTCCTACGATAGACGTAGTGGTAAACCTCTCTTGTTTACTTTCAGTAACTCAAATATTATTAGGAAGAAAAATAAACGTTTAGGTGGATTTATTGTGCATTGTATACTTATCTTTGCTAAAACGGAGCAGTTTTTTTTTGTCAATATTCTGTCCAGACTTGGCATAGCATCTTATAATCTAGAGATTCTATATGTTAACATATGTATTTAGTTGTACAGGGTGGTCCAGGCCAAATGGATATAATTTTTTTAGGTAGTCCGTACCACCCTGTATGTATAAGTAACGATTTATGTATGCACCTATTCTATAAGCAAATAGAAAGGAGACCTCCTTTGAAATAAATAATAAATACAATATTTCATCCGATAAATCTTCAATAGTCTGTTTACGAAACTTTGAAAGGTTCTAAGAATATCTAATTGTTACTAAAAATACCTATTGTTTGAGCGTTTAAATCTTCATCAACAACATTTTATTGAATTTCAACATTTTATTGTAAGTAATTCATTTAGAAACAAAAGATTGTGAATTTATTGTTCTATGTTATTTCATTTACGGTACGGGAATTTTCAATTTCAGAGACAAATTATCATTTCATTAAATACTATGAATTAAATGTAAATAATTTGTAAACATTAATCTAAGTCAGGGTATGATATTGAGATAACAAATCTTGTTATGGAAGCTATGAATAAAATTTAGACCAAAAATGTCACAAAAAGACTAATGGTCCTAAAAGTATTATTTGTTCAGGTAAGACCTAGGATTATGATTGTGGTTGTCCAATATTTCTTACTGTCTTTCGACCTATGTCAATTATTTTCGCAAAAAACTTCCAGTTGTATTCCAAATCAAATGAATTATGAACCGACGAAATAAAACTTGTAGCGTTTGCTCGAGTTTTAGAGACATTCACAGATATACGATTCATGAATGCTTTGTTCTGGGTTCAATATTTTAGTTATTGAAATTGTTCAAATGACGCTTTATTAATCTAAAACGTTTTTTTTTTTGTTTTTTTTTTCGCAAAATTATTCTAAGGTGAATTATAATTAAATTTTAATGTTTTTGTTGTTACGTAGACTGTAAATTGTAGATTTTTTGCCGCTATTACAAGTAATTTTGCCGCTATTAATTTTCTTTATCATATAGAATTGTAGATAATGCCCTGTGTTGTTTAGAAAGTGTGTGAGTTTGAATAAATTTCATAGAAAAAGCGGCGGCTCGTTCGATGCCCAACGATGTCAATTCCGTACATCACATACAATCCGTGTGCATAAAACTAGTTCTTTTTTTGGAGATTTTGCTCTTTTCTTTCCGTATTTTAGAACACGTATATAACGCGTGCCGGAATAGGGCATTGAGTTCGAGCTACGAGCTGGCGTTTTTTCCTATTTCTACCAGTTAGAAAAATTATTTGTTCTTACAATATGTCGCATTACGCCGCCGCCTTCACTATATATAATGGCTCAGTGTATATTGGCCTTCCACGTCGATGATCGCGAGTTCGAAATTCAGCAATAGAGAAGCATTCTTTTTTGTATTTTTCTCTATTTTCACTCAACCGTTTTTATATAAATTGAAAATTGACAACGCAGAGCTTAAACTCCATCCGTGCGATGCTAACGTATGTACTATAACTTATTGATTTTCTGCTCTTTAAAATAAAATTGTAAAACCAGATTGTTTGCAGCAGTTCAAAACTCGAGTGACTCGAGTATATAAAATAAAATGTAAATAAGTCGATGGAACAGATCGATCCGTGCATCCCAACAGTTTATACTGCCATCTACTGTTTTATTCAACACTCTCAGCGGAATATCAATCGAATTCAGTTTGTATTTTGGAACGTTATCTTTAGCAAAATGGCGGTAATGAAGTTCAGAATGTATTTTCGTAAACAGAAGGAGGATGTTTTACAGACCTTAAAGAAATTCCTGTCGAAATGAAATATTATCCTGGAACCGACGAAATAGCTCTTCTAAGATATTATGCAAAATATCGGGTGTCACCACCTGCAAAAAGACAGTACTTATAATTTAAATTATTTACAATTTAATTTTATTGATTGCCAAGAGCCTCGAACAACATCTAAGGATGGCAGTTGGATCAAACGCCTGATTCAGAAGACAGCACTTTTAAAAATGGCGCGTATTTTTGCACAACTTGATTCCACCTGGCTCTTTCCATCATCGGACTACAAGACGTACGGCAATGCACCAACGATATAGGGTGGATATCCTTCCGGTACGTACAAAGCGTTTTGCCAAAACCTTTACTGTACGCACAGCTAAGGAGGGGTATTCCCTGCCTCTGTATTTCCTGACAGCTATTATATAACCTTGGATTCTTCAAGTCAAGAGTGAACAGGTTACTTCTAGGCAAGCGTGCTTCACCGTCGACTACATCTTCGCTTATCGTCAGGCGAGATAGTGGTAAAACGCGAACCTATCTTTAAATAAAAAAGGTTCCTCTTTCAGATCTCGATGCTGGTGGACTGCAGCTTTATTCATGTTTTTGTAAAATATTTCAAAACATAATTATAAATAAGTGTAAAAATGAATAAAGAAAACCAATTTACTAACTTCAAATGCGGATTAATTCAAAACAACCACATTATCGACAACATAAAGAAATATGGCTGTCTCCTTGTTATTTTTCTGTGTACTGAAATTAAATACACGTATGAATAATGTATAGCAAAAAGCTCGTGTGGTTGGAGGATGACTGGCGACACATTAACATATTTCCAGCTCAACGAAACGCATTAAGGACAAGGGTCAGCTTTATTGTTCGTCTACCGTTTTAGCATTTTACGCGGTTATTCTGACTTGAAACCTAATGGGTTATGGAAACAGAAAGGCGCGGCGTGTGACGTAAACTCGTAGCCGGCGTAGCAACAGTTTGACGTAGCGAAGGTGCTACGGCGTAGCAACGAAACGAAGAAAGAAGATTGGATTCGTGGATTTCTTTGTAAATTATGCTTCTTCTTAGAAGGACTGTTTTTTTTTTTAATTTGTAGTCCCATATATTTATTCGTATCAATTGTGTAGCCAACTCAGCATTTATTGGACATTGAAATACCCTTCTCTCAAAGTCGCTTATCCCAAATTTTTCGCTACATTTGATCACTGAGTTAGATCTATATTTTATAGTTCATTGAGTGTGATATTATCTGTGACTGTCGTATTTCTTTTGGTTGTTTGTTTTATTCTGGTTGTCTTTATTTTTTATTTTACGATAAAATGTTATGAAGGTCTATAAATTTCTAGAATTCTCGACATTGGCTTCAGTTCAAAACATAAAACGGTCTAGCTTTGCGTGCTTGCATTAACCAAGAGTTGCAGCGAAGCAAACCCCTGAACTATAAATATTGTCGTAGCACTTTATTCATGAAATAATCGAGCGAAGTGAAGGATTTTTATGAAAAAAAAATCACTATAATACTCGTAAGCACCGCAATAGCACGATCGACTGTATGCGACCGAAATCTAGGTAATAATAATTTATTTATTTAAGAATTCAACAACTTTATGTTATTATGCGCAAAAAGCAGTTTCCGATTAAATATGCTTCTCATCATTTTTCTCGGAGTTAAACCAGCATTAACAAACATGACAGCGATTTCTTTTGTGGTTATGTGTAAAAGTTATTCTCATAAAAATGAACACGTACATTTTTCTATTCAGACGAGAAGTTGATAAGAATTCTTTTATTCGCTTACAAAAGTTTTGGGATTTGAATAAAATATCAAATATCACTTTAGGAATGAATAAGTCGACTGTGTGTGACAGATTAGAAAAGTTTTTATAGAGAATGTTCGGCCTTTGACCAAGATCTAAATATAATGGATGAAGCAATGGGACGTGATAGGACTTTGTCCACTCAGATTTTCTGAATTAGTGTCTAAATCTAGAAAAACTAGCCACCCGTCCCGGCGTCCCACGGAATTATAGTCTATGTTACTCATGGTGAACGAAACTGTGATAAATGGCGAACCGCTCTACCGATTTTGTGCAAACTTCACGGAAACCATCCACTAAATAGTCCGAACAAAGCCTAAGTAGTGTTACGAGCTGGGTATTGGGATAAATTAATTACACCAATTAAAACCAATTTCAACTTTATTCACAGACAAATCACAAATTAAAACAATCACAAAACACTACTCAACACTTTAACACTTATACACACTCTTAATCACACGTAGAACTCACTTAGATAGCGCTTGTATTTCGCTTCGAGTTGCGAGTTGATCGTAGTCAAAACCAGACTGACCCAGGTTGGCGATCGACGCCCCTTTTATACCCCGGCCAGACCCCCTAGCTAGATGTTTCTAGAAGGTGGTCGAATGTTCTGGAAACAACCATAGACTTCGACATATTTCCATACCTTCTGGAACATTCTAGAACCATCTCGAAACATCTAGAACAGGGTAGAACTTTCTAGAAATTTCCTGACCGAACCGAGTAGAATTGTCGAGAACCTTGTGGAACTTTCGAGAAGCTCATAGATAGGTCTCGCAATTCGATCGACGTAACAGTAGTGTTGTAGTTTAGGACCGACCTTTTGTAAATATTTAGTTAGTAACACTTGTTTATTTCTAGTTTTAGTTATAATTTATGTTATGTTCTCTGTTGTACCTTTGTAAAAATAAACATTTCTTAATTGTAAAAAAACAAAGGTAGCTTATTATAGTTACCATCGTAAGACCGCTCACACACTAGTTTAGTTGTGGTAGCCATTATTCACACACTGGAGTGGGTGTCACATCCAGACTACCTTTTCCGCAGCCATCTTAAAGGACTACCGATATTTATATAAGAGTCGCAGTCGTCCTCAAGTGATAATCCGGACAAAGATTTATGTGTTAGGAACGGTAAGAGCAAACAATTATAAGATTAATGGAGAGTTTTTTTTCTACTACATGTAGAAATAAAAGGGATATATGTAGAGCCAAGAGAATTTATGACGATCTATTCAAAGACTTGGCATGTGGACTTGCGTTTCTCTGTCTAGCCTTTATTTATCAAACTTTTATGTTGTCAACGTCAATATTATTAGAAAAAAATGTGGATTGGAAAGACCATCGCAAATAATACCTATGCAGAAGTTGTAATTCTTGCAAAACTGAGGCTTGTTTCACACTTACCTCAACCACTCGACTTCAGCGACATCGACATGGTGGTCAAGATCATACAGTGTGAATAATGTTATGCTTTTGACAGTTGTGTTGTAGTACCGTGGTTATTATTGCGATTTGGCTAGCCGCTAATAGGCGGTGGTTCTGTTCATTGTGTTGTGGTTGCGACATGGCTGTGATGTAGTCACGTGGTCGATAATGACGGCCGAATATGGTCCTTGTATTTGCTGCTACATCATCATCAGCCTATTAATGTTCCCACTGCTGGGACACAGGCCTCCTCTCTGTGAGAGGGGGTGGGCCATAATCCACCACGCGGGCCCAGTGCGGATTGGTGGATGTCACATGTCTTCGAATTTTTGGTTCTAGCACATGCCGGTTTCCTCACGATGTTTTCCTTCACCGTTTTGAGAGCAGTGGTGATGAAATAAATTACATAAAGTAATGCGACTGCCGGGATTCGAACCCACGACCTACAACTCGTAAGTCGGGGCCGATACCACTGGGCCACCACTGCTCAGTCGGGGCCGATACCACTGGGCCACCACTACATATTACACCGCTACATATTTATTTTCAAATCAAAATATGTTTCGATCCATGTGTTGTGTATCACCCCCGTATCATGGGTGCGTTTACAGACATTTGAACTCACATACCCAAACACAAAGACCCGGATCCCGGACCGATTGTGGTGGTGGTATGCGAAAAAGCATTGTACGTGTGAAACAACCTTTATTAGTGTTAAGGATCACTTCACACCCAGACGCAACGTGACGCGACGATACTGAAAATGTCTATCTATTGGTCTGATGTCTATTTATTGATAGACATTTTATAGAGTTAGATTTTGAGACGCTATTACAAAATAGCCCAAAATAGAGAGGTTTGGAGAGAAAAAGGGGAGGTCTTTGCCCAGCAGTGGAACACAAACTAGGCTATAAAAAAAAAATATAATTTGCACTCCACGCCGCTGTCGCGCTGCGTCGCGTCATCATTGAAATGTGTATCTTTTCGTGTAGTAAATAAAGTTAAATTTCAGTTGCTGTGAATTTAGCGGCGCTCCAACTTGAAGCTAACTTGCCTCAAAACTGGCATCGTTCAGAGACGATGCCGAGCTCACAAGTTTAATGCTTTGATCCATGTTTGTCTCGACGGTTCTCGAATAGTTTTATTTACTTTGATAAGTATACGAATGGAACATTACCTGTAGTTTGTGTAAGTAATTAAGCGTGTTTGTAGGCTCCCGTTTCCAAAATTGAATAGGAACTAAGAGGTAGGTATGATTTATGATAATTCTACCTTGCTGCTATTCCACAAAATTCGCACGAAACGAGTACGTTTACTCAAGGAACGAACCCATCTACTGACTTTTAATGGAACTAGTGACAACGAACGAAATATAGCTAGAATTAAATATTAACCCACCTAATGAAAAAGATACAATAATCATGGAATTTTCTTGGGAAACTATTTTTAAAGGTGTATCTATTAGCAATTTACTTTGTATCGTTGTTTTATTTCCTTTGTTTTTCTATTATTAGTGACTGCACAAAACTGTCTTTGTAAATTATTGAAAAACAATTAGTACTTTATAGAATATTCGAAACACATAAATTAGCGTACTTAAACTAAAAGCAGCCAATGTATTTGAAGGCACTAACGGCCATGCAATGAAATAAATTATTTTTCTTCGCTTGTTCGAACTATAAAGCAATTAAATACCTACCGAATGGATTTAATTGAAGTCCCACTTCATTGGAAATAAAACTTTTAAACGTTCTTCAATAGTAAAAGCTCCTGCATTTAATGGATTAATAAATTGCGCCAAACCATTAAAAAAAACTTTTCGAACTTTAAAGTTGGTAGAGTTGGACTATTGTTTTTGCATGTTTTGACCTTAGGGTGTGAAAAGTAACAATGATTTAGTATTTTAAGTGTCAGTTGTTTGATCTATAGTTAAAGTAACTAATGTTAAAATACCTAACATTTTTTTTAAACTTAGTTTTATGAAATGTGCAGAATTTAACAAAAGTTTAACCAACGAACTTTTCATTAAAAATTGCAAATAAATCTATATGCAGTTTTTTCAGAGATTACCCCGTTCATATAAACGACCAGAGAAATAAATTTTAAAATATTAAGTAAAGACTAAATATTCTACTAGCCTACGCGTTGTCTAAGATTTAAGTCTTTATACTAATTGTAATGTTCTCCCAAGTAAGGTATTAAAGCGAGTTCTAAAATAGTTAAATAGACGCTATTATAATTAAACAAAGACCTTTTTAGACAGTCTAAAGAATAATGCCGTCACACTCTAAAATACTAATTACATTGTACAAAGTTTTTAGTCTTATTTCCTTCGTTATTTGAATGTTGGAGAACGCACAAAAAGTATAGCTATGTGGGATTGACTTAGCATAACTATTGTTGCTAACGCTTTTTGTGAGACAAGTGATGTCACGCAACAAAAAAGTACGACGCAGTTTATGCTCTATACGAGTACGTATACTTTATACCTAACTACAAGTATGAGTGTTGATTTATATGGAATAAATCTATATAATAATAAAAAAATGGATCGCTAAATGTGTTGCTAAGCCATAACTTAAAAACGGCTGGACCGATTCGGATCATTCTATTTTTGTAACCATCAGGACTAGGTTCTTATGGACGATTTTTTTTAATTATTTTACTTTCCACCTGGGACATGCCGCTAGCATAACATTATGTACGTATTCCCCGGGGTGCGCTATTTCTAACAGCATTTCAAAGTTCTTTTTTCTTATAATTAAGCTAGTACACTGTACTCTCAAAGATGATCAAAGAGAGCTACGAGTCAGTTGCAACCTCACAGTAAATAGATTTAAAAATCTTTCTCCTTTTCGTCTACGCGTAGCAGTATTATAGCCAATAAAGATTAAAAGCACTGTTAATTAGCAAATGGTGAAAATGTGCTATTTATAAATATATTTTAGTCTCCTGCATGTTGCTAGACCGTTAAATAAAGCAAAACCAAAACAGAGCGAACATTTTGCTTGTTTTTTGTACCGTGTTTACATTAATGTATGGAGCGGAGGTTTTTTTTTGTGGGTAGTAAAGTAGCCTCCGTTTTTATGCTGCTTACAAAAAAATAAAATTGTTGTATATGCTACCCTGTTTAGTGAAATAAATATTAGGAAAGCAAATAATGACTGCGTAATGGGGGAAATAAAAAATGAACACATATTTTTTTAATTAATAAGCCTTGAAATTCAGAGTGAGGGCTTGTGACGTCATAATACTTGTAATATTATACCAACCTAGGGCAATTTCAGATTTTTTGAAGCATACAAGGGTGTATCTTTGTTAATTTTGGTTGACGTCACAATGGAAAAAAATATCTTTTTTTTTTTTAATTTATCTTTCGGATTGATTACTTTTTTTGAGTAAAATACCAATGGGCGCGGGAAGTAATTGAAGGATTTTGTTAGACTTAAAAGTCAGTACGAATCTGACAGTTCCCTTCCTATTCATCCGGGGGTTTTTACATCATCCACTGCTCACACAATGCTGAAGAAAAACCATACGAGCAAAACCGATTGTTAGGTTAGTAACCTATGTAACCTATGTTTTGGATTACTGGCGCTCATTCTCAAAGTTTGTGGGCGAGCATTAGGAAAGTTCTACGCTGACATGCCCAAGTTACTTACTTAGTTCCAGGAATGCATATTATAATGCATACATGATACACAAACTTAGAAGACTGGTGACGAAGACGTCGAGAATGTTCTGTAAAACAATGGTATGTACATACGGCAAAGTAGTTAGCTAGCAGTGTGTCAGCATGCAAGGAATATATTTACATTTCTGTCATGTCATTGGTGTATTCTTGGAAGAAGAGACTGGTATCTTAAAGAAGTTTGTATTTGATTCGTCAGAAACGAGTATGAAATGGAGGCCCATGCTATGCAAGCACGAATCTAAAGGAAAGCAAACATAGCTTCTCCCGGGCAACTAGGCAACTGGGCTTCTCCCAGTTGTAATGTCCCTTTGTGCCTATTGGCCTTGTTTTGTTCTGTCTCCTATTCGCATGGCCCTCCATGCGAATAGGTAGTAGAACTAGAAACATCATAATTTTTTCATTCTCCGGGACACGTCAAGCTTCATTGTCTCAGCGCTTTTTTGTCGCTTGCCACTGTTGATTCTGGCTTTCAGGAGTTGCAGTGGTTTGGGAATAGTGTGGTGGGTTTGTCAAAAAAAAAACCTGCAAACTTATTCATTTTGCGAACTGTACCCACAAAAGTACCAGGTACACAGGAATGTTCAAGACGTGTTAAGGGTAGTTCTTCGAAATTTGATTCTTTGACTGATTCATATGGTCAAATTTTAATTTCAGTATGTTTCTGGGCGTACCGTGGACGTCATTGTGTTCCGGTAGTACGGAAAGAATTCAACCGAACGTCTTTTGCCATTGAATTTGAGAGACATTATTTTCATTACTTATTTAAATTAGCGTTATAAAAATTAAATTATATGAATCAGAAGCGAAATGTGAAAAATGGAGGAAACTAAATAAAATGTGCTTTATATTCTTTCTAGAATATTTCGAAATATTACAACAACATAACTGCTCTAAAAATGTTGTAAACATTGTGAGGAAACAAAAACATGACATAAAAATATGTCCTGGAAACAAAAATTCGAAGACATGTGAGTACGAGTATATTGTGACATCTGGTAACCCGCATCGGGCCCGCGTAGTATATAATGGCCCACTACCCCTCAGAGACGTGGCCTGTATCCCAGCAATGGGAAAATTATAGGCTGATGATGAGGATGATATCCAGATAAATGTTGGGAATTTTAATGGTCGTTATTTAGTACCGTTTTCTAAATGGATGTTACAGTAAACAAATTAATCAATAGATAGGTATACAACAACACAACCTTGAAGATGGGAAATAAAATACCTTTGACATTTCTTACTAAAAGGGAGTCTAATATTTCTTTACTTTGTCTCATATTGTAGCTATTTTTGGTACAAAACTCATCGACTTAATTTTATCTACGTTGTAATATTACATTTTTTTCTTTGTCATAATAAATCGAATGTGTTTCTTTGAAGCTGAAACAGCTGAATCAGACATTTAGCTGTGTTCTCTGACCAGGTTCTAAGCCAACCAGTACGTAACGTGACTTATTTTTTACCTGGAACGACAAGGTTTCCCCCACGTGGGATGGGACTCTTCATTAGTTCATCGACCAAGTTACATGTGGCGCCTATTAGCTTATAAATATGAATCAGGTATTGTACGCCGGACACTTTTATTTACTTAAAGGAAAAAAAAACTAATGATAGTTATATCTAATACATAGTTTGGATGTGAAGACGTAAAAATTGCCTTTCGATATAACTTTACATTTATATTGATGAATCTAAGGGACAATGCGACATCGACCATTTCTTGTTCCGGCTGCTGGGAAACATTGCCCTATATGAATCCTAGTTTAGAACAGTACTTCAAATATTTTACAGTTGGATCTAGATAGCTACATATAAAAAAATAGTACAGTCCCTGGTAGAGCTAAAGCTAAACTGTACGAGACGCCCGTCTCCAGCATTTACATTACGTTTTGTTAGTTTCTGTACTATTTAGTACCCTGTGACATCGAAAATACCTTTGTTCTGAAGAACAACCCTTAAAATAGTTTGTATTTTGTATGTGAAGCCAGATTTTAGAAACATTTACTCGGCGTACCGTGGACGTGATTGCGTCCCGGAAATACCTAAAACAATTCAACCTAAACGTCTTTTGCCATTGAATTTCCTTTAGATATATTCAGTATTTTCATTAGGCTTATTTCCAAATTAGCGTTCGTAATTAGAAATAATTTATCCATTAAAGAAGCGCTGTGAATTATGTACCTACCTGCCAGGAAACTAGTATTAAGTAAAATATATTCTTATACTCAGGTAGGTTCAGAGTTTACCGGTAAAAAAAAAAAACTTATGACTGTTGAAACGTTATTGACGAATTCATGACACCCAAAAACATGTCCTGGAAACAAAAATTCGAACTCGTCATGTGAGTATATTGTGAACTGATCTGGTAAAAAAATCAACATCGGACCCGTGTGTAGTTTTTTTGGCAATGGCATCACTACGGTACGGCTCAGTGACGTCAGGCCTGAGCGCGCCCCGAATCGAGGCACGTAGGTTACAGCGTTGATGATCCGTTTGATATCCAGATCAATGTACTGTAGAATTTTACCGTGGTTTAGGTGTAGCGCCAATTCAGTCAGTACTATAATATCAATCCTGGTTCAAAAGATCGTTATAGTACTGTACTTAAGACCTTATATAGGTCATCATATCAAGGAATAATTCAGTTTTACCGTGGAACTCGTCTGACTTCGAAATTATTGAATATGAAATGAAATCACTCTTCGTTAGATATTCATGACCATGATTTCGTTTGCAAATATATTACGTCCTTTCATTAAAATATGTGTGAGGGGTGTTATCTGTAATTGCGATACTC
The DNA here is from genome assembly GCA_036375495.1 of Agrotis segetum. NCBI lineage: Eukaryota > Metazoa > Arthropoda > Insecta > Lepidoptera > Noctuidae > Agrotis > Agrotis segetum. The sequence goes on along the minus strand of JAQSVV010000060.1, from coordinate 649,368 downwards.
AATAGACGGATACGTCAGTTGATGGTTTACGCTATCTATTAACCATAAGATTAACATGCAAACCGATCCCTTTTCCTCTTAATTATTCACTTGATAATGCGTAAGAATCGTCTTGAACAGATTCGGTTATTTATAAGGTCCGATCTCGTAGAGTCGAGTCGAGAGGAGATTCGTCATAGGTGCGGGGGATAATAAATAGAACACGAATGTCTGTGCAAGTACATGTGTAGTCTCTTTACCCTTACGACTCGCGCAAACACATAGTTATGATGAAACACTCGACAAACAGCCTGCGTGTATAAAGGCACTAGCACTACGCCCGCGACTTCGTCCGCGTAATTTTCGAACTTTGCCTTTATGAATTTCTAATCCCAGCCACCCTCTATATGGGATACTGTTGGAAAAACGAAATCAATATTCAACAAAAATTCTATCAACCCGCAATATTCCGTTTTAGGTAACACGTTAGGTCCTAAAAATAATCCCCCCCATAAATAGAACCCCCTTGCAATGTTAAGTTCTCTAATTACAAACACCAAAGAAGTGTGAGTGTGTGTAGTGAGAACCTAGGTCCTAAAACAACCCCCATGCTGAAACTCTTAGCATTTGTAGCAACAAAGTTTCATACAAACTGTCAACCCCATAAACAACCCCTTAGGGGTAGAATTTCAGGACATAGTGCCTTGGTGTGCATTTACGCCATAAAATGACAACCTAGCAAAATTTAATACTCCTAGCATTTGTAGAAACGAAGTCATACAAAATATCAACCCCTTGGGGTCTATTACCACAAAACCCCCGCAACTACGTCTAAAAAGGAATCTCTATGCAAAATTTGAGTCTCCAAACTATCAACCCCGAAAAATCCCCTTAGGGGTCAATTTCGCAAAACCGTTTTAGTAAACATTTAGGTCTTAAAAAGAACCCCTCGCAAAATTCGAGACGCCTAGCACGTGTAATTAACAAAGTTTCATACAAACTATCAAACACAAAAAAAACCCCTTTAGGGTCGAATTTCGCAAAATCCCGCCATAGTGTGCATCTTAGTCTTATAAAGGAACCCGGTGCAAAATTTGAGGCTGCTCGCACTTGTAGGAACAGAGTTTCATACAAACTGTCAACCCCAAAAACAACCTCTTAGGGATCGAATTTCGCAAAATCGCATCTTAGGTACTACTTACGTCTAAAAAAGAACCCCTATGTAAAAATTTTAATCTCAATACTATCAACCCCAAAAACAACCCCTTAGGGGTCGAATTTCTTAAAACTTCCACCTTGGTGAGCATATACATCTTAAAAAGTATCACCATGCAAGATTTGAGACGCCTAGCACTTAAACTAAAAAAGTTTCATACAAACTATCAACCCCAAAAACAAACCCCTCAGGGGTCGGATTTCGCAAAATCCCGTCATAGTGAGCATCTACGTTCTGAAAAGACACCCCATGCAAAATTTGGAATTCCTAGCACCTGTAGTAACGAAGTTTCATATAAACTATCAACCCCAAAAACAACCCCTTAGGGGCCGAAATTCGCAAAATCCGTTCTTAGTGCTCACCTACGTGGTATAAGGAGGGCTTATGCCAAATTTCAAGTTTCTAGGCCCAGCGGTTTGGGCTGTGCGTTGTCAGATCAGTCAGTCAGTTTTGAATTTTATATATCGAGGGTATAGTGTTCAAACCCAATAAGTGCCGAAAAATCAAAAATCGTTTTATTAGTACATCTTAATGCATTTTTGACGCTCTTTCCAGTGGTCTAATCCAATAAGTTGAATTCGCAGCAGAAAGAAAGTTACTAAAGGTAATAACCCAATAAAGTCACCACGTTTGGCCAAGACTTAAAAACTGGTACCCTATAAAGCGTGTTATCTTGTAATATAATATTTTTGTTTCACGCTTAAACCACATAAAGCTTTTTATTGGTATTGAGTGTTCAACAATTTTTACTAAAATGACCCAACTGTTTAGAGGCAATAATCACTATTTGTATTTATCGGGTTTTACCTTCAAATACGTGGATGGAAAAAAACAAACAAAACCAAAACTTAAATCAAAACAAATGTATTTGTTGGGTTTTACTGTTGGATTATGTTTCAAAAGTAACAAGTTATGTTTAGTTATATTGTATTATCTCTCATCGTCAACTAACTTTCTTGATACTTTGTTCGAAGAAGAACCCAACATAAATCAATTGGACCTATATGAACTTCTAGCATTACTGTTGTCAGTTTGCGAGGCGCATTTGCATCGCGCGTATTGTTATCGAAGTTCTTTTATTTAGTATGATAATACTCTAAACTAAAGCATAGTTTTTTGAAGTTGGTTAAAAATACCAGTTATATTCCGGGGTCACAGTGATGGAAAAGTCCCGCGACCCCGGCAGGCTTTGGTCCTCTGAGAGGAGGGCCCCGTCATTATGCTGACGCTAATTGAGGCGCGCGTGGGACACAACGCGCCGTCGACCCGCGCATGGTCCATGGTCGGGCAGCGAGTTGCCCCTTACTCGCTGCCCGCATGCCCGCGCCTACGGTGGCCGGAGATCGTCTGCTGACGTCCGACGCCGCGGGAGCCTACCACTGCGGCTGGGGCGGAGGGAGGACGCTGTCCTCCCTCTCAAGCGGCCCGCCTCCTCCTTCACGAGCATTACTGCTTCGCAGAAAGAGGCGACCGCTTCCCACACCATCGCGCCCCGCAGCCTGGCCGCAACCAATGCCGGGCGTGAGAGGTCTCCGCCTATCGCCGCCGTGAGGACACGTCGGTGCTCTGCCCAGGCGGGGCAGTCTTGCACCGTATGCTCTACTGTGTCCTCCGGGCGATCTTCGCTGTGGTGGCACCCGGGCGTTTCCTCCTTCCCCATCAGACACAGGTACCTCCCGAAGCATCCGTGCCCGGTGAGGACCTGCGTCAGGCGGAATGTGAGGACGCCGTGACGTCTCTCCAGCCACTCCTCAAAGAGGGGTCTTACCGCCGCAATTGCGGCGTGCCCGGTCTTCGGTCGCGACAGTCGTCCCCTCCATACTGCCCTGAGATCGCGCCGAAGCTCTTCCCGCCGCATCTCAACTTCTCGAGGCAGCGGGGTTACGCCCCGGCGCTGCGCCTCCACGCGCCACTCATAGACGCGCTGGAGGGCAGTCGCCTCCAGATCCCAGGGCAGTAATCCGGCAAGGAGGTTGGCCGATTCGCCGGCAATCGTGCGGTATCCCCGGATCATCCGGATAGCCATGACCTTCTGGCATGCGACCAACTTTAGTGGTCGCATCCGGATGCTGAGGGCCCACACAGGGGCCCCGTAGAGGGCCATGGATCGCACGACGCCGGTTTTAAAGGAGCTAGAAAACAATTGTAAAAGAGGATGTCAAGGAAACGATAGAGATTGGATAGTTATAAAGTGTAACGGACATGTCCGAGAACATTCGTAGCATTGATGCCTGAGAGCTTCGAAGAAGGAGGCGACTGCTTCCCACTCCGTCTCGCCCCGCAGCATGACCGCGACGGTAGAGGTCTCCACCTATCGTCGCCGTGAGGACACGTCGGTGCTCTGCCCAAGCGGGGCATTCTTGCACTGTATGCTTTACTGTGTCCTCCGGGAGATCCTCGCAGTGGTGACACCCGGGTGTTTCCTCTTTCCCTATCAGACACAGGTACCTCCCGAAACTTCCGTGTCTGTCGAGGAACTGCGTCATGCGGTAGGTCTGGACGCCGTGACGCCTATCCTGCAACTCCTCAAAGAGGGATTTTAATGCCGCGATTGCGGCGTGCCCGGACGTTGGTCGCGACAGTCATCCCCTCCATACTGCCCTGAGATCGTGCTTCCCGCGGGGATTCCTGCTGCCCGGTTAAGTTTTGGGGCCAGACGCAGGAAGTGCTCCCTGAAGTTCCACCGGCTGTCGAGGATGCCAGGACGAGCGTGTCGTCAGCGCAACATATTACGCTGACGCCATCGGGGAGGCCGCCGCGCGTACCACTTAGCCTTGCTAAAAAAATATACCTCGAAAAACTTATCATACCTACCAGAGGAATTTCATGGATGGATGTGTGGTATGAAGACGTACACCAAACCGACAGCTTTCGAAAGTCACGAAGAGTGATTTCTCCTGTTTTTTTTTTGTGATTCTTTAAAAAAAACACGTTCGAAGTACATAATATGTTTGATTTCTCTAGATCTAAAACCCAATAAGTCGGTACCCTTTGTAACTTAAATTTTTATTATGACAAAATGGACTACCTCAGAAACTCAAAAGTACTGTTTTACACTAATTCAACGTATCCACTTTTACCACAAATACTCATTATACCGACATTATTTGAATAACATAGGTATTTATGTCCTTAAAACTTAAATATTGAATATCTCAAAAGTGTCATTTTCGTACTTATTGGGTTTGAGCACTATACCCTCGATATATAGATTCTACCAGAGTTAAAAAAACTCCTTGATGTTTTTTATATTTCGTGCAAAAGAAGACAAACTAACTTGTCACATACGTCAACAGTCACTTTTATAAAAAATTCAAAAACGAACAAAATCTGAAATTTTGAAAAATAAAAACAAATCAAAGAAAATTTGTAGAAAGGTTTATTAAACATAAAATTAAATAACCACAGATATCATGCCTTTTCTTCAAAGATCCGGGCTATGTACAGCGAGAACAATGCGTGTTGGACTGATGAGGACCACAACCAAATGGGGTGGCTATACCTATCCCTCTGACATCCCTCCCGAAAAAGGTGCCACAGAATTAAGTAAGACTTTTCCATTGTTTGTTTGTAATCATTAATTGCAGCCAGCGGTGGTGGAGTGGTATCGGCCCGACTTACGAGTTTGCGGTCCAGCCTGGTGCATTACTTTGTGTGATTTGTTTCATAACCACTGCTCTCATAACGGTGAAGGAAAAACATCGTTAGGAAACCGGCATGTCCTAAAACCAAAAATTCGAAGACATGAGACATCCACCAATCCTCACTGGGCCCGCGTGGTAATTATGGCCCACTCCCTCTCACAGAGAGGAGGCCTGTGTCCCAGCAGTGGGGACATTAATAGGCTGATGATGATGATGAATCATTCATACTCTTTCGCTTCGCTTCCCTGATCGTCTTGTGTCTTCCTCTATCCCTCTGGATGGCGGATCAGCATGAGCTAGAGGCATACGTTGTGGTGGACATAATTTTAGCGCATGTCCTTTTGCATGCCATTATGGTTGCTCAGGCATGCGTAATTGGGCATTTACAGTTTCGATTTTTCAATCGGTTTGTCTTGCGACTAGCCATGCGAATAGTCACCATAAATTCATTTGATGAATATTCGCTTTGCAAAAATTAGAAGTATAGTCAAAAAACTAGTCAAGTCGTCATTTATTTATGTTTGCCGGGGTCGCGGGACTAATCTCATTACCCCGGAACATAAGAGCTATTGAAGCACACCGTGGATTTTAGTCAGTACAAGTCTGACAGTCTCTCCCACCTTGCCCGGGCTGGGAGGACTCATTTGATGATTTTGGCACGTACAAAAAAAAACTTGTCATTTATTCGATCGATTTTCAACGCATAGCAGACCGCATGGTAAGTCACCAAGCAAATTGGCAGAAAAAGTGTACGCCACTTTTTATCTTCTGACCGGTTTTTTTTTTTTGCCCGAATTCGTTTTTTCGTTCGATCGTCGATCAGTCCGACTTTTTATCAGGCACACAATGAAGTGCGTCGTATCACAATGTTAGAAGGCGTATCACTATGTGGCTAATTGAAAGATTGGCCTGTGACTTTGATACAATCTCAGACATACGTAAAAGACATAAGTGCACTATCATTGAAGTTCACAAGCTTTACGTAAACGTAAAGTGAATAATATGATTTATTATTTTTGTTTCAATTTTTGATTCGAAAAAACAAATACAGTATTTTAGCGTTTAGGTTAAATTTAGCGAAGCCCAATCAGTATTTCTCATTGCAAAATATCTAGTCAATGTTACATTCATGTGAAAAAAGAATTTAGAATTTTAAGTTCGAAGTATTTTTTTCTTTGATGTTATTCAGTGAAGTTATTTTATAACTTGTAAAACTGATACCTAACAATTGATAAATTTGATAACACGTTTGCACTTTGTTCACTTGCAGATGAACAAATCGATCCAGCATCGGTAACGGACAAACAAGAATTAAAGGACCTGCATAATCCCAAAAAAATTCAACAGAAAGATGATAATAGACCTGATAAACCTGAGTGAGTGATTAATTTCCACAAAATATGAATGGAGTGAAATAAAATATCTCAACAATACTGCTACTGCTTTTCGTTCGAATACTTATTGACCTAGTCATTAAAATGAATTACGATTAGACACATAAAAAATAATATTAATCTATTAAAGTCGTCTTTTTAGACCTCTGGGAAGAAAAATATAAGTGTATTGAGCCTTCTTTTTTTCCTAACCTAACTATACATAATTATATGTATAGCAGAGACAAAAGCATAGCCGGGTCAACTTTTAACTTATATCTCTATGCTAAGCACAACTGATTTTTATGATAGCTGACGGCAAAAGATAATGGAGTTTCGGTAAAAATTATCGCTTACAAAAAGTCGGCGGTCAAGTCTCGTTTTAATAACAATTAATAATTTTACGCATTCATATTTCTGAATCAATGTGAAACAAATGTTATGTTGTAGTTATCAATTTAGTTATCAGTTGTATATTCATTTCATATATAAAATGCGTGCGGAAATGTAAACCTTGAAATTGATTGCTTGGCTACTCGCTCTATGACTGTACAAAAAGACGGAGCTTTGTGGCACTGCGCGAGCTTCCTTCTGCGTCTTGCCGTCGATACACACGCGCTTTGCTGCGCAAGCTGGATTGTGGGGTTGTTGTAAGTTCGCCACAAAATTAATTCCCCACGAAAAAAAGTATGTTTAAAATAACCAAACGTTTTTGTTTTTTTTTATTTGATTATTGTACAATCGACAAAGTTGAATGACCCACCATAAGCTTATTTTCTAACAAACATTTAAATACAATTGGGTCCACATTCGCGTAAATATACATATCCATGGTAACGACTTTGATCTTTGTCAATTTGATGTATTCAAACATTTTTTTTTCAAAATGGGTCATGATTCAACTTTGTCGACTGTACATTCGACCCATTTCACGCACGGGGATAGCAGAGCAATTAAATTATAACATCCAGCACAAAACTAAACGAGGACACAATGTGGAATCTGAACAGTAAAGTACTAGGAGAACAAGATAAAACTTTTTTCGAGGGGAATAATTTTTGTGGCAAACTTACAACAAGCCGGATTGTGCAGGCATGCTACTAAATACATAAAAAAGATTCTAATGAATTGAGCACAACCTCCTTTTTCCTAAGTCGTTAAAAAAAGCATGAATTTTAACACGTTCTTCAAAGGAAATTCCCTCACAAAAGACGAAGTGGCTTCACTTCCTGTCACTGGCCACTTAAAATGTTCAAGTCTTATAAGAATGGAGAAGGATGGAATTTTAAATTATTCCCAACTAGCTCCGCGATATTCAGATTTATTAATTAAAACTTTCACTATGCGCTTAGAACTTTAGAAATTATAAATGTTCCAGCATAAGCCCTTTCTTATGGGTTTAACTGGTAAAAATTGAAAAAAAAAAACGAAAGTACTTGCATATTTAATTCGAACCATAAACATGGACCATTTTAGAAAATTTTTTAAATCATCTGTCACAGATGATCTCATAAACTAAGCTTAGATTTTTTTTCTTTTGTGAGGTTGAACTGGTAAAGAAAACAAAGTTACAGATTTTTGAAATGGTTTATTTTGTTTATTTATAATATGAATGGTACTTTGATACCTCTATTATAATTTATAAATAAGGCATTAATAGGTTTACAATTTCTAAAATTTAAGTATCAATTATTTATAACGCCATTGTGTGAATAACATTAGTTAGTATTATCGACCGGTCCCGGCTCCGCACGGTTGTAATTTTTTTCTATTATATTATGCATGTTAAATACATGAAGGTAAGCCTTCCTTTTGAATCAGTCTATCTATTTATAAAAACCTCATCAAAATCCGTTGCGCAGTTTAAAACATAAAAGCACATATAAGGACATATAGCGGGAAGCGACTTTGTTTTATACTACGTTACGAGTTATATAATTACAAACTAATCGTATACAATCTAAACCAATTTCATTGGTAGGACTTAGGACTCGATTAAAATGGTATACATAAGACCTTAATTGTAATGCCTGTTCACACATTTTAGAAATTGCAAATGAACACGCTCCAAAAAATTGCATGCTTACATGCAAGTTTGTCTACATTGCAGATATTATTTATCTTATCTTAATATACACCGTGTTCTTCACGTTATCCATAAACTTTAGCAAATACTTCTATGGCTTTTACAAATCAAATCCAACAAAGGAAGTAGTACTTAAAAAGGCTTCGTTACAAAGATATTTGTAATTTCATTTAATGAAATTTAATTGAGCTATGCAGTGAGAAAGTATCTTAATTTGGCCTATGTTGCCGCTTAGTGCAATTAAAATGATAAATCTATCAAATACTATTTGCATTTCATTTGCACGTACGAGAGGAACCCGAGAGTTAGCGAAGAAATACGATCATTTGCGATAACGAATCTTTCAAAGAGATTAAACTGGTCGCTATGGATACCTAAGTTTTATTTGTCATTGTTTGTCATGCATGATTTTAAATGTCAGGATTATTGTTTATTGTAATTTGCTTTTGGGTTTCCGACTAATTTAATCAATCATTTAATTACAACTTTCACTATGCCGCACGAATATTCTGCTCAACACCAAGCTGATATTCACTTCGTCTACGGTTTCTGTGACAGAAATGCTACAGCAGCTGTGCGAGAGTACCAACGGCGATTCCCTGGTCGGCGCGTTCCTGATATACGACATTTATTAACATACACAGGAGATTTTGTGAGATCGGAATTAGACCACGCCGCCCTGAACGAGCAATCAATTTGAGCGTCGCTCAAGAAAACAGAATAATGAACCTTATTATTCATGATCCTACACTCTCAACGAGACGCGTTGGGAGAATCGTGGGTGTATCTCATAAGCTAGTGTGGAAACTGAGGAAAAGATATGGTTTGCATGCCTACCACTACAGAAAATCCCAAGGCATAATACCACCTGATCACTTCTCAAGAATTGTTTTTTGCCAGAGAATGAATCAAGAACTGATAAATAATCCAATACTGCTTCAAAAAATTCTTTGGATGGATGAAGCCCAGTTTACAAGAGCGGGAGTATTCAATTCCAAAAATCAAGTGCAGTGGCATGAGAGCAACCCGAATTTACATTGGCAGGCGTCACATCAAACTGAATTCTCTGTAAACATGTGGGCTGGTGTTTTAACAATCAGCTGATCGGCCCTATTGAGATTCCCCACCGCCTAAATGCTGACAATTACTTAGAGTTCCTAAGAAACGTCAAACTAGCTTCGAATTTTTCGAACAAGTGGATCTTCAAACTCTGCGAACCATGTGGCTCCAACATGATGGGGCCCCTGCACATTATGGCACACAAGTGCGTGAATATTTAAATGCAACGTTTCCTGGCACGTTGGATTGGACAGAGGTAGCACAAATATCGCATGGCCTTAGGTCCCCAGATCTGACTCCTTTAGATTTTTATGTCTGGGGAACCTTAAAGGAGAAGGTGTACTCCGTACAAATTCAGAACCGTGAACAGCTCTTAGATAGAATATCTCAGGCTGCTGAACAAATAAGACAAATGTCTGTAAATTTAAATGGCCAAATTAGGACTCGTTTGAATATTTGTGTCGAAAAAGAAGGTGGTCATTTCGAAAACTTTTTACTTAAATTTATTTTTTGCTTTTTAGAGTTTATTTTTTATTAATAAAAATGATTTTTGAATGACATTACGGCTGACGTAGTTGTCTAACCTACAGTGTTACTATGGATCTTTGGACACTCCATTGAGGTTGACAGGAGAGCGCTCATTTGTGAAATGTATTGAAAAATAAGATGGTGGCGTTAGTTCTGATGTTGCCCACGCAACAAGTGTGCTTATAAATTATAATTATTCTACTCAAATGCATAAAAAAAATGCTGTAGATTACCATTTATCTTAATTCACCGAGACCTATCTTTTGAGAGTATTTTTACGAATGTACGTGAGCTCTAAGCGTGGTCCCCAGATTGCGTGTTGAGCTGCCCCTCTTTTAGTCAATAATTTTGAGATTGAATGTTCGTTACTTAAGCCGATTATCAGAATGGGAAATAATTATGGTAGCCTACTCCCCTTCCCGTCGTTGGAGGTCCGGCGTTGCTTTGAAGCCTAGACTAAAAATAAGGACTGCAGAAACGTTTTGCGAAGGCTGCATGTCGTGGGAAGAGGTTATCATGATTTGGTTATGGAATTTTGTTTTTTTTTTTATTCCTCAATTAAAAAGACAATTCGAAATACGTATCTACCTGCTTGGTAGCCTTATACGTTCTCTTTAGATAAGTATAGTACATTGACAGTGCTATGAGGAACGAGATAAAAAATCAAAGAAACTGTTTTGACAAGTTTCAGCCCGCCAAATGTTATGAATGAAAATACGACGTTGCCAATTCGGATAAAGAGGCATGCATATCGGGTTATTTACGTCTAGGTATTTAGTTTGTATGAAAATTAACAAAAAATAAAAAATAAGAATTTATTAATGTGTCCATAATGAAAAATGCTTACTTCCGTGGTCTGAACATCTGGTCGAAGTTTATGTATATCGTCCGGAACACGGTGTATATAAATCTCGTGTCACAATGTTTGTCCTCAATGGACTCCTAAACCACTTAACCGATTATAATAAAATTCGCACACCATGTGCAATTCGATCCAACTTGAGAGATAGGATAGTTTAAATCTCAAATTATAGTCTCGAGTTGCAGCGGGTGAAGCCGCTGGCAACAGCTAGTATATTATATTTAAATATACCATGAATTCGGTTGATCACAAAAACACTGCAATGTCTAACTTATATGCACTCGCATGTACAATAGGCAATACAACTATGACATTATTTTATAAACAAAGCTTTATAGGTTTTTTTTATTACCTACACTAAGATTTCATAAATAACTAAATAAAATTGTAGAAGGTCGTTGTGATATATAATTTGTGCAATACTGGTATTTTGGAAAACATGTAATATGCTGTAATAATAATTGTATGTTTACTCTTCAGGACATAAAATGGAACTTGAGTTATACTACTGCTCACAATAAAAGATTTGATCTCATTTGCTTGACCTGAATTTAATTTACATATAAAGATTAATTATTTATTATTAATTTACATTATTATAAATTACATTTTTAGAAAGGCATAATCACAAAAGTATTTCAAAAATTAAAATAAGACAACTATAATACTAAAAAACGTATGAAATACAATGTATGTGAACAGGGCATAAAACTCATAGGACCCTGACACACAGCAAACAACACACACGTCACTTCCAACCACACAACAAACATCACTCATAGTAACCTCACAGGCTCACAGCAATCATCCATGATACAACATTCATCTACCTCATACACAACAAACACTCAAAATCAGCCATCAACTAGCACAAAGAACAGCCAAAGAAGGGGGAGGGGGATTAAGGAAATACAGGTAGGGGGGAAAATGGATTTCTTTTTTCTGTGGGATCTGGGACGTGATATTTATTCAACTGGTCTACTCGCTGTCGGATCATGGACCATAACCGGGTCATATTCCACGTGCGCCTCAAAGAGCTGTCAGCACAATGACAGGGCCCCCTTAGAGGGCGAAAGCCTGCCGAGGTCGCGAGGCTAACGAGCGTGACCCCGGAACATAAAGGGCTATTGAAGAACACCGTGGATTTTAGTCAGTACAACTCTGACAGTCCCTCCTGCTCTGCTCGGGGTGGGAGGGACTCACTTGATGATATAACCATGCTAAAAAAAGCGTTATCGGGTACAGGTTATTTGTTTTTATTTAGTACAGTGTTTGCTATTAAAACTAAATTAAGATAATATCCTATCACTCTGTCGTCTCACAGAATCTTAAACATTCTAACATTATCGTCTTTCATTCATGCTCTTGTTCCTCTTTCTGAATCGCTATCTTCTTAAGTAACGTTCTACAATAATTTAAAAATCATGTTATATAGCTTCTTATTTAGGAACGACATAGGTAATGGCAAAAATAATATATTCAACTAACACATAAATCACCATTTCTTTGTGTGTTTGGTGGCAGTGAAACATTGAGTCTTTTGTCTAAGTATTTGGCAGTGTGCGTTAATGTATAGAGAAATGACGCTTATTATAATTTAGTTGTATTGTCCATCAAAGAGCTACTAGTGGTAGGTTCACGCTTCTTCATCTTCAAATAAAATTCGCGCCATAATTTTCGATTACTTCTTAGAAAAATAAGGAAAAAGTCAAGGACTATTACTTCAACATCTGATAGAATTGATGATAAAAGTGATGGAATCTCTGAATATATTTCCAATATAGCAACGCATAGAAATATAAAGTCACAGAATAAAAATATCACAGTGGCTATGTAGAAGCGACGCCAGTTATTAGTGGCACTACCAACACTCGCCTTAGAACAAAACAGAGTACTCACTATTACTATGTAAATTATCAGATTTATGAAAATAGGTATTACAACAATAAAAACCCTTAAATAATAGATTGTGTCATCTGCTAGTGAAAGAAGTGGTAATAAATATATAGCAAAAGGGGTTGTTAATACAGGCACACCCCAAGAAAATATGGAACTTTTAAGGTATCTCCTTTCAATCTTATCACTAAAAACTTTCACAATGTCAACGTAAAATATATAACATATCACCAACAACCAGTAACTCTGCACTGAACCAAAGTAATAAAGTAATATTGTATATATAATAAACGCAGGATTATTGAATTCGGTAATTGAAGGTTGAATAAACACCGGTAAAATCACACAATACATAAATATTCTTAAAAAATTTGCTAGTATTGCTTGAAGGAACACATAGTTCTTGAAGTGGCGGAACCTTTTTATGAGGCACCACGAAGTTATTCCGTATATGAGCACTGCCAGGGACACCGCAGCTATACACCGGTCGAAGATTAAGGCGGCGTAGCTGTAGTTGTCCTCATCGACTTCAGCATCAACGTTATCCGACACGTTAGCCGATACGTTAGCCATGATGGATGCGGAGATATCACAATGTGCTCAGAAACCGAACGTATCACGTACTGAGTTGCCAACCCGGAAAATACAAAGAAATAGGGAAACTAAAATAGCTGTCTTCAGTAGGTACTAGTTTACGTTCACACAGCACAGGTTATAAATAAGTATAATGAAATGAAGCGAATGTAAACTGATGCTGTCGTTTTTTTCTTGGTACGGTTTTTGGCTTTCTTCATTGGAAAAATCACTGTTACAATGTACGCACGATTTTGTTGTTTGTATCAGTCCACACAAAACAAAATACAGAAGGGGAAGTAAAGGTTCACAGTAAATGGTACGGAAGTAAACAGTTCACAACACAAAATCAATCCGAAGAGTGTCAGGCCGCGCGCGAGAGTGGTGTGGTTGCGACCTTCACGGGTTCGGGCGGTCAATAATACGAGTATTATGATGATGTCACCCTGTCTGTCTATGTGTCTCCCGAAGGCCGGATGCCGAACGATAAGTTAGTATATAATTTGCGAATTATAAGTAAACCTAAATGTATATTTTGATTACTATTGCATTGAGTACTCTGCTTGAAATCTCTATGCCATAATACGAGTAAATATTAGTATTATAGTCAGATTAGATTTTCTTTTTGTTTGAAAAATTATCGCCTTTATGCACTTGTAAGCTTGATTCTTGAAGAAGGTAGGCTACGACTACGACCCTTATGTGCTGATCAGCGAGTGTAGCCGTGGCGAATAGCTAGTGCTGTATAAACGTGTTGTGTACTGTTAAGATTGATAATATGAATACACAAATGATTTAGTGTGTGCCCCACAAACCTTGTCAAACCACAATGCGTAGTCGCTCGGCCTAACATTATGAACGGTGGTTCAATGACCTTGAGCATTTCCTAAAATATTGGCAGTGATGCTACACTATTACTAGGCCGAACTATTTTGCGAGATGCGTAAAAATGTACGTACGAGTATTTAAAGCTAATGAAAGAGCAATATCGAAATTTTAGAAATTTTTGTTATTTTGATATTACAGTCAGTTTCCACGTAGTCATTTCGAATGAATTAACAATTGAAGGAACGGTTAACGCAGTGGCTTATTGATTGGGCTGCTGGCTGCGTGTCGCGGGTTTGATTGGGCCTGGAGAGGCCTGCTATCGCCAATGGAATCATTCGGTCATCAACGCTAGATACAGCCTAGGTGTTGATTGCAAGAAGGTGGATCTCATGTATCCCACAATTCTCTAATCTAATCTAATCCATGCTCTGGAGACCTACTCTCTTAGTCTGTCAATGAAAGTACGGGCCCGTGCTGGCAAAACAACGAGAGTCGGGACAGCTGTTGCAGCAATAATGTTGTCACCACTAAGTAATTAGTTAGTTCTTAATACTTAGGGCTGATTTTTCAATAGTCAGATAACTCTTATCTGAGGAATAAAAATGGCGGTTTGACAGCTTATCTATAGAAGATTTGTCATACCAGTATTTTTATTCCTCAGATAAAAGTAATCTGACTGTTGAAAAATCAGCCCTAAGTCATTTTATGTCAGTACGTAATAAAGAATGAAGAACGCCAGATACATTAATTTGATTTACAAAATAATATAATTGCGTAACGATTGATAAATGAGATGTATGAATAAGGTCGTAAGCAACTTTTTGTTCAAAAATGACGAATCTATTCACTTGAGACAGTGTCCATCTTGACTTCCAGCAACAATGGCCCATCTTTATAATGTTAAATAAGTTTATTTTTGTGTAGGATGGACGATTGTATCGAAAATGGAAATTAAGGGTAAAAAGAGCTATTGTGTTGGAACGTGCCGCTGCAAAACTCTATTTGTTTTTTGGTGCTTCTCTTCGTTCTGGATCGCAAAATAAAATTAAGTATTGGCTATGTAGGCTATAGTCAATATCGACATCAAACATTGCAAACGCTCATGTAACTACGATTTTGTTATACGTTGTTAGGTCCCTTGAGAGTAGTTAACACCCAAGTTTGCAACCCTGAAAACCCTGTGCTGCCAATGCCAACGTCGAATCAAAATCGGTTCAGTAGTTTTTGCGTGTGTATGTCATGAACCTTGACAGCTAGAGAGTTGTCACAGGTGATGTACTTCTATTGCCGCTATAACAGGGACCTAACAACATATAAAAAAATCGTAGTTA
The DNA here is from genome assembly GCA_036375495.1 of Agrotis segetum. NCBI lineage: Eukaryota > Metazoa > Arthropoda > Insecta > Lepidoptera > Noctuidae > Agrotis > Agrotis segetum. Next base: position 633,993 of record JAQSVV010000060.1, on the reverse strand, counting down.
CAGCGCGTTTGCAATGTTTGGTTTTTTTGATGTGGTTATTTACCGGCCTAATGATTTTGTGTACATATTGCTAATTTTATTATCAAAAAGAAGAAAAATAATAGCCTACATCACAAATTCGAACGTAGGAAAGCTGAAGAATGTTTGAACTTTAATTTAAACTTTTCATTGTTCGCAAACTTCAGACTCTGGTAACTATCTTTCTCAGTGGTGAATAGATGAAAACTTTTAGAGTGCCTGCAAGGAATCTGCGTTTAAACTATTGCCACCAGGGGTATAAATGGCAACAAGAGTTCTTGACTGAAGTACATTATATTACCTTGAGAAGGTTTCTTGGGACTCGCGGCATGCAGGCATTGCGATGTAAGTACATTGTGAGTTTTAACTTTGGAGCTAAGTTATCCATAGCGGAGCGGTTTAGGAAGTTGTATTAGTTTGGTAGTATCATTGGCTTGTTTTATAAGTGGTATTTGTTGATAAAGTTCCTTGGTCTTTGGGAACAAAATAATGATTACATTACTATCTACCGACTCGTACTGGGCCCGCGTAGTTGACTGTGGCTCACTCCCTCTCACTGGGAGGATTTGCCTGTGCCTCAGCAGTGGGAACATTTATAAGCTGATGATGTACGTAATTATTTAGCTGTTAACATGTTTTAAATACATCACAAATTCGTTATTTCGTATTGATTTGTGACAGAATATTACTAAAATTGATTTAAATATACTTATAGAGCTATCGAAAAGTTACGTGTCGGGGGACAGTTAACGTGCTATTGTTTATCGTGCTAATTGTGTGTGCTGATTTGATGTCTTTTAATGATTCCTGAGGCTTTACCACGAGCTCGTTAAGGCTGTGTGAAAGAGATATACAAGTCGTCTAGCGCCATCTCCTTACCACAACCTAAACTGGATCGCGTTAAGAGCTCGTGTAAGGCCTCTGTTTAGTGTAACACAAATGCAATGAACAACACGAACTATGCTATCTGCGTTTTAAATGCATCTGGGTTGAATACGTCCTGTCATATATCATTTCAGCCATCAACTGTTTACAATAGAATGTAGCAGCAATCTTGGTGTCGTTTGCAATAACAAGTTATATGGGATCAACCTCTATGTAAACTTAGGTTGGTGCCATAAAAGTACTGGAATTGTTCCACAAAAATGTTTGTGCATTTGGGTTTTCATATGGGCAATGTGTCACAAGATTTATGTGGTTGTAAAGGGAAACGATCATGTTGTATTTTATTTTTTTCAATACATGCACTGAAAAAGTTTATCATAAAACGGTTTCCTATTTTTTTGTTTGGAAGGTTGGTTATATCTATGCTTCATAATTTGGTAGGTTCGTTATGCTTTGTATATTTTTATGTAGGTGATACTTTTATAAATAAGTAGGTACTAAAGATGTATGCTCTTCTCATGGTAGGAAGTGTTGTTTTACGATTTTGTGGAAATGTAATGCGAATTCAAAAATGAATTGGCAATTGTTCAATTACTAAATAGACGAATTCAGATTTTAAGATTTCTGTTGTACGAGTATTACTAATTTATTATTTTAAAACAAGACCCCGACATATAAGCATATGTCGGGGTCGGCTTTCAGACTAACCGTGTTTTGTTTGAGATTCCCCTGAGCTGTTTCAAATATTATGTTATAATGAACGACGAACTATCTGACCTCCACTACCCAGTAACTGGGTGATAGAGTACTCAGTACGGGTACTAAGTACATTTTTTTTTATTCAATCTATGTAATGACATAGAAACTAGCGCCGCGTCAAGAGGACTTCAGACGTGGCGCTAATCTTACTATCTTTGGTAAGACCGGTTGCCAGATTTGTGACTACATTGTGTATGGTAGTATAATATTTGATCATTCTGCCACGTGGTCAAATTTGGAACTACCGCCACTATCATTTTCAGTTTACCGGCTATTTCAAAATTGTTTACCAACAACGGCTTCCCGAAATCGTTCAAGTCTAATAGGACAAAGGAAAAGTATTTCTATAAGAGATTCCAAAGTATCTGGTGCCGCAGTAAAAGCGAGATGTAATCTGGATTTACTTTATTTACCCCAACTTTGCAAATCAATAGTCAAATCGGAAAATCCCGAGATTTCCCGATGGGTGCCTTCGTTTTAGGTTCGGAGTCTTCAAAGTTCTCTTTTCACTTAGTTATCGGGGCGAACCTTTTAAGAGCTAACGCGAGAGGATTTGTGAATTATTCATAAGAACAGTAAGTACTTATTGTATGTGGAATGATTGAGATAAAACTTTGAAATAATAGGGAGCTATGGATGGAAATGTGGAAGCTAGTAGGTTTTGTGGTAAACTAGGCCGCTTTTCGTGAACAAACTATGAAACTGAAGTACAAATTTGCCTTTGTTTATGAGCTAGGTATTTAATTATTATTGCAATTTGTATGTAAGACTTGATGTGTAAAGGAAGATAACAAAACTAGTTAGTAAAGTAGATTCCTTTGCGGTTATTTATAAGGCAATGTTTTAACTCTCGTAATACCAATAAAAAATCATTGAAGGCGGACTACTTAACTAATGCTTTGCTGCCATTTTTTCAAGTCTTCTAAGGGCCACACCGAGACGCGACGCGCGATGCGACGTAACTTGAAGATACTGAAAATGTGTACTTGTCTTCTGTGTACCAGATTTTGCGTCGCTCTATAAATGTATGCACAGTGTAGCGTATCGGTGTGAATTGGCCGTAAAGAGAAAAACATCTCAGGTGAATCTAAAACAACTTTTTATATGTAATGATTGCTTTATTTCTTTGACTATGACTTTCTAAAATTATCTTAAAACTCGTCCACCAGCTTTGCGTCGTTACATCTTTTATGCACCGTTTTAATAAGAACAGACAAAGAAGAAAACCAACTGCTGTAAGCAATGAGCAATGTTACTCGTAGGTACTAGAACGAGTCGTTTGCCTACAAAGTGGAGACAAAAGATGGCAGTTAGTGCGAGCTTTACTGACACTTTACTTCAAAGAAAATTGTGAATTTTGGTGGCTTTGCTCTTCAACATGTCATGTCTCATCAACTTTGTACGAAAATTTTGCTGAAATACTGCCAGAATCCTTTGCGAACAGAACAGCTTGAATTTACGTTCGTTAGTTGATGCACACGATACTTTCTGTGGACGGTTGCTGTTTCATTCGTATCATTGAGGTTTCGGAACTGAAAACCCAAGTAAGTTACCTCTTTGTATTTTTGCCTAAATGAACCAGCTTTTCACGCATGGTTCTAATGGAATTTTAGGGTAATCTTTAGTGCAGTTTTTGTCATGCTCTGATGGCATGTAACACATGTTTTCCCAAATGTACCTATATGAGACGTACTGATGCTTGCCGGGGTAATTTTTTAAAAGGACCTTGCAACGCAAACGGTAGCTTAAAAGGTTGTTTTTAACCAAATCAAGTTTCTTTCGATTCTCCGAATGCAGAAGGATTAAGTGAAGATATTAAAAAAAAAACAGAAAACTTAAAGTTATTTATTAATAAAATGGGGAGGCCTATGTTCAACAGTGGACGTCCTATGGCTGAGATGATGATGATGATGATGAATAAAATAGAATCATAGTATATATAATAAAATAATCTTTATAGTGGCGATCATTTCATGCATTCTCCTTTTATCTGATTTTTTGTGCTCCGATCCGAGTAACAAGGGTTAATTCAATTAACATCATTCTATTGTTCAATGGAATGATCTCATGATGGATTCTATGATGAAGTATTTGAGACTTTTTTATTTGACCTCGGGGTCGGAGGACTCATTTGATGATTTAACCACGTAAAAACATATTACAAGCTCACCATTACACTTTAAATTGGAAAATTCCATTCACTGTAACGTAAATCCGAGGTCAAAACCCTAGAAACTCCACTACTTAACTAACCAAAACATCTCCGTAATTTTGTTGTATTTGTGTTTACCAAACCCAAAGTGTGTATCGTAATTATGAGTATGGAACTTTGTATTTGTTTTAAACTGGAAAGGGATATGTGAAAACACATCTGTTGCTATTTGTATAGGACACTTTAGTGTTTATATTCATCCCAAAGTGAATTAAACCTTTAGGTTGTTAGGTATTTGATACAAGCTGTTGCAAGCAGCTCAGTCCAATAAATTACAAAAATTATCCCACGGGAAGGTACATAAAAACGGGATAAATTCTCCGTCAAAATTCTGATGACTTATCCAAGTTATAAACGATCCGTGTACCTTTCATCAAAATCCGTTCAGTGGTTTTTGCGTAAAAGAGGAACAAACATCCATACAAAGTTTCACGCGCCGTTTTCTCGTGGTCCTACTATTTTGTCCTACTAGTAGGACCACGAGGGAGACCAGTTTCTGTTCGTCCTACTATGACATATTGGAGCAGTACCACCTGTGTAAATTATATAATAAGCTTATTTAAGTTAAAAGTACTGATAGCAACATAAGTTTTTAAATATATGTATAAACAAATGTTGTTTTCTTACAACTTCGACAATCTATTCCTATTTCTCCCAAAAGGTTTCACGTTTACAATATCCAAATTAGGAATTCTTTGCAATGCCCAGGAAATCTAAGGAATAAGTTGTATGTCACATATTTTGAAAAGTAAGTAGATATAATATACACTATTTTTAAACAGCAATAGGAAAATAAACTAGAGGCCACGCCACCACACGAATTCGAGGTAATGTATGATATTAGACACTAGCGCCCCTAAAAAAGCCATGGCGTGGTGGCGCGGACTCTGTAGTGCACTAGTTACCGCTGCAGAATAAACTAAAAATAAATTCTCTCAAGTTTTATGTCGTCACACATTGAGCATTGGCGCACACTTCTTTTTCACCATACCAAAATTATTTTATTTTGTACCTCTGCGAGGCCAAATGACTTGTATCAAAGTTTATAAGCTTAGCTCAAAAAAAAGCTACCTACTGAAATTGTCACATAGACGTCAGTCAAAATTAGTAAATTAGTATCGTAAACATCTAGTACAAAAAATTAAAAATGGGTAGAAAAACTGGACCAATAAGCTTGGAACATCCACTGGTACAGACGTATATAGTGCACTCTGCGCTTCTGGCAGTGAAGCTGTTAGCTCTTAGCCCTTTAGCAGCCTTGTCTTTGGTTAGCAAAGGCGTCATGCCAAACCCTGAAATGTTACAAAGCGCATATTTATCAGAGTTGAAGAATTTAGCTCCTTTCTGGATCGCCGGCGCTCTCTTTGTGACTACACGACCAGAAACAGAAACTGCAATAATTTTAATAAGGATGTTCACAGCTGCGAGGATGATACTAGTTCTTGGTTGTGCAACCAGGGGTATACCTTCGATCTGCATCGACCTCGCTCTCTTCATCTCGTACACGATCACCTGTTATATGGCCATGTGTGTAGTGTGCCACTACAAAGCGGCCATTTAGATTCTAAATAAATCAAACACTTCTTTGATTCAGCTTTTCAAAGACCGGGTGAGTCGTTTTAAGGAACTTAATCGGAAAGGAAATTGCTTTTTAGATTGTGTTCTGTTCAATCTAGAATGTAGGGAAACGACTGACTTTCTATTATTGATATAACAGTATTACAATGGATTGAAATGGAAAATGGAAATGTAAGATAGATTTTTAAAGTAAATGTAAACGTTTTGATATGATTTTATTCAACGATTTGTTTGTAGTATTGCTTTGTTATTTTTTTTTAAGTTTGTTTTAAGGTTGTTTTTATACCATCAATATTATTGTTCTTATATGAATTAAATTGTTTAAAGTTAAATATTAGTGATTCTTATTTTCACTCAAAGCGAATAATTACTATGCACGTTGACTAACGGGCACGCCGCAATTGCGGCGGTAAGACCCCTCTTTGAGGAGTGGTTGGAGAGAAGTCATGGCGTCCTTACCTTCCGCCTGACGCAGGTCCTCACCGGGCACGGGTGCTTCGGGAGGTACCTGTGTCTAATGCGGAAGGAGGATACGTCTGGGTGTCATCACTGCGAAGATCGCCCGGAGGACACGGTGGAGCATACGGTGCAGGACTGCCCAGCTTGGGCGGCGCACCGACGTGTCCTCACGGCTGCGATAGGCGGAGACCTCTCGCGCCCGGCATTGGTTTCGGCCATGCTGCGGGGCGAGACGGAGTGGGAAGCGGTCGCCTCCTTCTGCGAAGCAGTAATGCTCGCGAAGGAGGAGGCGCGCCGCGAGCGAGAGAGGACAGAGTCCTCCCTCCGCCCCAACCGCGGTGTAGGACGCCCACGGCGACGGACGTCGCGCGACGATCTCCGGCCACCGTAGGCGCGGGCATGCGGGCAGCGAGTAAAGGGCAACTCGCTGCCCGACCAAGGACCATGCCCGGGTCGACGGCGCGTTGTGTCCCACGCGCGCCTCAAAGAGCGTCAGCATAATGACGGGGCCCCCCTCTCAGAGGGCCAAAGCCTGCCGGGGTCGCGGGATTATTCCCTTACCGTGACCCCGGAACGTAACAGGCTATGAAGGACACCGTGGATTTTAGTCAGTAGAAGTCTGACAGTCCCTCCCGCCCTGCCCGGGGTTGGAGGACTCATTTGATGATTTTACCACGCTAAAAAAAAAAAAAAAATGCACGTTGACTAAAAGTAACCCATGATTGCATTTCAAGTGATCTTTTTCTGTTTAAACCTCATAGAATCACCATTGAGCGAAAAAATTGAGCAACTGCAAACGAGTTGGCGAGCAGCAAGCGGCAGGTATGTAGCTCCTATAGTTTTATCGCTAGGCTATCAGCTAGTGTTCGCTCGAGGCCCGCCAAACCAGCGTCGCTGAGAAAGAAAGAAAGAAAGATAATATTATAAACTGAGCGATAATTATCGCTGGCTGTGAGAATAGTCAGTGACTAACTACGATGAATTTTGTCATTAGTTAAAACAGAATGATAGTAGTATATACGAGAGATGATAGTCGCTTCCTCGCTGGCGTTGGGTCACTTGCCTATTTGTTTTGTGCAAAATCGAACCAGCGAGAATGCAGTGCAGCAGTCAATCACTCAGCCATTGCGCAAATCATGCTATCACGATGGTATGTCCTGCCGTGCCGAAAATATTTGAACAAACAGAATACTGGAAGCAGTTCCAAAACAGTCGTTCTGATCACTTATGTGGAAAAGCTTTGATATGTCAAAGGAACTATCCTCAACAATATTGCTCCATTAGACTGAGGTAGGTCACTTTGTATCCAAATGTCTGTACGCTTCCGTATTTGAGGACTAATCGAGCGAATCTATCATTTTCTATTTTTTTTCAGTTTATACTAAAACGGAGACAAAAACTGTTTTCTCAAGTCTTTCCGAGAACCTAGAATAACTTTTACCATTTTTTGAAGTAATCTTGAACTTAGACATTAGGTTGATGGAATTAGTTCGTAGTTCGTAAATTGCAGGCGTTTTTTTTCTATTTTGCATACATTAAATGCAGTTAAAGATTCAAGTACGCCTGTAAATAAAATACAAGGATCTTGTGATAAAGCTTCCGTATATTACTTACTTACTTACTTAGAGTATTTACGGCGTTTATTATTTAGTGGAAAATAAAAATGCGTCTATAGTGTACACACGGCTACACATCAAGCTATACAAAACCAGTATAAGCTGATCGTTGTATGCGCGGAATGATCATACAAAGTGAGTCTACGATAAACTGGTTTTGTATAGCTTGATGTGTAGCCGTGTGTACAAGCGAGGATCCATTTTCCCCTTCAAATTAGAAACTTCTAAATGGGGTAAAAAAAGCCAAAAAGGTTTATTTAGTTAATGAGTAAACACTTGCTTGAGGATTAAACCTACAATTCCACTGTTTCTTCAAATAACGTATTAGAGTTCAAATGAATAGCAAATAGACATAAACCTATGCAAATATAAATATAGTTCTGTGTGGAAACTTATCAGGTTGGCAAACTTTCGCAACAGGTTGTGTTAACGACTTATTCATAGTTTCTTGTGGCTGTGATATTACAGATTGCAAAATGCTTGTCTTGTCTGTATTTTGGTCGCAAGTACATGAGGTCCCGAGTTCGAACTGTGAATGAGTAACGAAGGCTTATTGGGTTTTTGCGTTAGGTAGCAGCTCATTTTTTAAGCTTAGCGAGCTGTGGAAAAGGCTATGCTCGTAGTAACTTTGATGGATAAAATCCGGAACTATGTAATCCGTCAGAACTCAGAGTACCAAAGTTACTGATAAAGCATAATTAATTCGTAAGATGAAAAGGCAGTGGTTTGGCCACATCTCTCGCAGGACAGATAACCGCTGAGGGCGGACGTGTCCTTGTGGAGACTGCGACTTCGCAAACGTAGTGTAGGTCGCCCGCCGGCCAGGTGGAGTGACGACCTGCGAAAGGTAGCCGCCAGAGACTGGATGAGGAAAGCTCAAAACCGGGCTCAGTGGCACACATTGGGAGAGACCTATGTCTAGCAGTGGACGAATACAATCTAATGATGAAATCAAGATATGAGATCCACCAGCCCTGAGTCAAACGGAAGGGCTGACTGCCTCACAAAAAATTCATAATAATCCTTCGAAAACCAAAAGTTTGGTAACAAAAATGCCAAATTCTCGAAAACCCAGAACAATTATTTTTAACCCACATTGTTACCTGCGAGTAACTTGAGATGGATCCAAGAGAATGTAAAGAAAAGAATTATGCTTACATTGGGATTAACTTCGAAGATTTATTGCACATAAATCATACTACTTCCACCATTTCTGGATAAGATCCGGTAAGTTATACGTGAGTAGGAAGTACGAGTATTAAGGATTTTCTGTTATCGTACATTTTTCCCTTTTAGGAGATCCGAGTGCTTATAGCCTCTTTACAGAGATTTCATCCATAGGATGGCTTTTACCTTGGCCAGAGGTTAAGCATTGCGATACAAAGGGGCATCGCCGTCAATATCTTGGGCACATAACCATCTGACTGGTTTAGTTTAAGACCCAGAACAACTAATTATTGTAAGTCGTACAATTATTGTTATGTGCGCGAATAAAATCTGCGACACGCAGCGACAGTTGATCGCTGAGCTAACCGTGCTGTCCAATATTTAATCTGTAAATTGTCTTGCTGGGCATAAGCTTCCTAATGTCTTTCCAAGTAGTTTGTTTGTCACCTTGGACCTGCTAGTCTTGAGGCCCGACAAATAATTCTCAACCGCTAGGCAAGGACCTGGTTGTATAGATCCAACCAACCAAATGTCTTTTAAAGATTGACATACTTGCCTCAAAGAGTATCGGCAAATGTCGGGCCTTTAGACAGCCAACCCTGCCTGGGTCGCGGGACTTAAGAATTACCGTGACCCCGAAACTTAAAGGGCTATTGAAGGACATCGTGGATTTTAGTCAGTACGAGTCTGACAGTCCCTCCCGATCTGCCTTGGGTGGGAGAACTTGTTTGATGAGTACCACGATGAAAAAAAGATTGATATACTTTCGTTGAAGGAGCACACAGGAGCCACTTCACCGATCCATTATTTTAGGTTAAGAGATTTCTCCTCCCGTAATATTCCCGTTCATAAGATGGCGTACGGGCCATCAATATTGTTCCATAATTGAAATCTATATTATGTTAGATATCCGTTTGGGTTCGGATATGAATAGTTCGAATAACATTGTAATATGGACTTGTGAGTCATTGACTCGAGTGGTTGTGTCTGAAGGGTATTTTTTGTTTATTTGTTTACGAGTATATTGGGAATCGTCTTTGCACGTGTCTGTGAATATCAATTCCTTCAAACCTTGAAAATTATGGGAACTTTTACAGTGAATTTAAGTTGCTGTAAATAATTTCATCAAGTTGAGTGGATAGCTATTGCTGCATTCAATTTTCAACTGTGTACTGATTTGTATCCCCTAATAATATTTCCCCTTGATATTTATTTAACTCAACACAATAAAATTAATGCACGCTAAAAATCACCGGTAGCCTCGTAATTGTAGCAAGCTACGTGTGCTACGGGCTACGCGTGCTACGTGCCTACGAGAGCTTTACCGGGTTTAATAAACATCGATGGCTACGACTTGGCATACTGTTTGATCTTCACTATCAGTCTAGTAAAATGAATTTTACGAAAGGTAAAATAGTAACACTGTTTTAAGCTTTCACGTTTCGTTTCTAAATGTTATCTACGGGATTTCAAAGAAATGTTTAATTTCTTTGAGTTTGAAACTCAAAGGAAAATATCCCGTAAGTGACATATAAAATTTAGTGGTGTAGTATTTCTTAAATAAATGAAATATATTTTATTTGTAACTGTTTTTTTATTCAATCTGGCAAAATATCTTTATAATTTGCTTATCACATTCTGAGGACTTACCACGAGCTATTAACATGATCCAGTTTTGGCTGTGGGAAAGAGACAGAGCTATAAAAGTCGTCTGTCGCCATCTCTTTTCCACAGCCTAAACTGGATCGTGGTAAGGCCTCTGAACTTAATTTGTGCATAAATGATTTTATACACACTTTCAAAAATGAAAAACAGTAACTCTTTTCCAACCACCGCATCTTTTTTCCATCAACATTCTAAGAGCAACAATCAAAGGTACTCGTTTCGACGATATTACCCCACTTTACATTGTACGGCAGTTTTATCTTCCCTTTACGATTACTGTGACTTGTAGGTGATGTAATGTTACGTGTAATGGCACGCTTTATTGTCTGTTCGTGATCTCATATCATCTTTTGAATTCGCATAGTAAAATTGTGATAGTTCCTTTTTGTGGTTCTAAGTGTGATGAGTTTTAAAACTCGAAATGTCAATATCATCACGACTCTTCTTTGCATAAAGGGTAGGAACATTTGTTTATAAGTACTTTAAAATTATCATTTTTCAACTATGTTTAATTGCCATATTACAATAAAGTCTATTTTCATCAACTGGGTACAAATGACAGACTCTGACTGTTTTCTTTTATCATGGCAAGATCATAAAATGAGTCTTTCCACCCAGGACGGGACGGGAGGGCCTTTCAGACTTGTACTGATTAAAATACACGGTGATCCTTCAATAGCCCTTTAAGTTCCTGGGTCACGTTTAACTGATGAGTAATCCCGCGTCACTGGCGCGCTTTGGAGTTTAACACCTGTAAGAATAAACTCAAGAGTAGCGATTAAAGCACGCCAAGCCCGATCCTGATTCCTCTTAGTTCCGCAAAATAGACATGCAATTTAAAACCAGTGTGGTGCTAGCGTTGATCTCAAGAGTACGAAACGTGATCGATTGGAATTACAATGAAGAGTAAGCACCTAGGAATAGCACTAAGGATCTGCCACAGTAGAAGTGGCTGCTTACAAAAAGCCTTCAAGGCAGTTATTTCAAAGTATACTTATGTCAATACAAATGTATCTTGCGTAAGACTACTCACCTACTAAAAAAATCAATTTCTCATAATTAAAACTCTCAAAAAGTCACATTATTTATATTTAAAAGCCCATTAATATCTCCTAAAACGATTTTATATAGGTAGCATCTAAGAGATTCGTGAAAGATAATTATAAAATGTAATAATTGTTCCACTTTTAATTAGATTTCGTGGCATTAATAACAATTAGTTAAATTTTAGACGTTTAAAAGCTCGATAATGATTCGAAATTATCGAAGTCTTTTACCTCAATTAATCTTTAGTCTTCAATATTGGTTCACTAATTAATGATTCCCAGAAAATAAATCGATTAGAGATTTTTAATTTATGCTGACGCTCTTTGAGCATGGTCCATGGTCGGGCAGCGAGTTGCCCTTTACTCGCTGCTCGCATGCCCGCGCCTACGGTGGCCGGAGATCGCCTGCTGATGTCTGACGCCGTGGGCGCCTATCACTGCGGTTGGGGCGGAGGGAGGATGCTGTTCACTCTCTCTCGCAGCCCGCCTCCTCCATAACGAGCATTTTATGATATGATATTCTCCGCCTATTGCCGCCGTGAGGACACGTCGGTACACTGCCCAAGCTGGGCAGTCTTGCACCGTATGCTGTACTGTGTCCTCCAGGTGATCTTCGCAGTGGTGGCACACGGGCGTTTCCTCCCTCCCTATCAGACACAGGAACTTCCGAAACTTCCGTGTCCGGTGAGGACCTGCGTCATCCGATAGGTCAGGACGCCGTGACGTCTCTCCAGCCATTCCCCAAAGAGGGGTCTTACCGCCGCGATTGCGGCGTGCCCGGACCTCGGTTGCGACAGTCGTCCGGTCGCGCCGGAGCTCTTCCCGCTGCGCCTCGACTTCTCGAGGCAACGGGGTTACGCCCGGGCGCTGCGCCTCCACGCGCCTCTCATAGACGCGCTGGGCAGTCGCCTCCAGATGTAAAAAGACGGTAAGATTATATTAAATCTTCGAATTGACACTTGACTATATTACAAGTCCTTTATTTTCAATCGAAGAACTCGTAAACTGTCCTACGCTGACCCTTCGGGTTATATAGGTCATAAAATAAAATCGAATGGAGCATAATTCAGCGTCAGTCTCTATAAGGTCTCGGTGAGAACTTCGGGCGATGCAGCTTCGTCATGCGCAGACTTAAAAAGGTAAATAAGTAAGGCTTAACTGTTTTCCTTTGTATGAGAACTTTCCACAAGTGGAGTGATGATAGTTTTTGTCTTTAAAATACGCGACCGACGACGTCAACATAACAGGAATTCAAACCGTTTTTTTAACATTAAATCATCAAACTAGTTCTGAACCCAGGGCGAGACAGTAAGGACTGTCAGACTTGTACTGACTAATTTTGTTTCAAAAATTTTTACCTTAATGTTCTAGAACATAAAAAATTTAAATCCAGAAAAAAATACAGCTCGTTTACATTTACATATCGTTTGTCACTCTCTGAGGAACTGCTTCCATTTATATTCTACCCAGTCACTGTCCCAAGACTCATGTCGCTTGAGCTTGTAGCTTGTGGCCACGGGGTTGGAGCCTTTATGAAGCGCGGATGTCTCTGGGTTCCATATTGAGAGTTTGGCAAACAATTTCGTGACCATCTATATATATAAAAGCAAAAGGTCACTCACTCATAGGACACGAAAGCTCGGAAACTACCAGTGCTAAGGGTTCAAAATTTTGCACAGGGGTTGTTTTTAGGACGTAGGTACCCGCTAAGAACGGATTTTGCGATATTACGCCCTTAAGGGGTTGTTTTTGGGGTTGACAGTTTGTATGAAACTTTTTTGCTACAAGTACTAGGAGTTTCAAATTTTGCATGCGGGTTCTTTTTAAGACGTAGGTGCTACTTTATAAAAGGGTTTTTCGAAATTCGACCCCTAAGGGGTTGTTTTTGGTGTTGAAAGTTTGTTTGAAACTTCGTTATTACACGTGCTAGGAGTCTCAAATTTTTCATGGGGGTTGTTTTTAAGACGTACGCACTACTCTCAACGGGGTTTTTCGAAATTCGACCCCTAAGGGGTTGTTTTAGGTGTTGATAGGTAGAGGTCTCAAATTTTGCATGGGGCTTCTTTTAAGGACGTAGGTGCTCACTAAGACAGGATTTTGCGAAATTTCACCTCTAAGGGGTTGTTTTTGGGGTTGATAGGTTGTATGAAACTTTGTTATTACAAGTACTAGAAGTCTAAAATTTTGCATGCGGGTTCTTTTTAGGAAGTAAGTGCTACTTACGACAGGGGTTGTTCGAAATTCGATCCCTAAGGGGTTGTTTTTGGTGATGGTAGTTTGTATGAAACTTTCGTTACTTCAACTACTAGGAAACTCAAATTTTGCATGGGGTTTGTTTTAGGACGTACGCACTACCTTAGACGGGGTTTCTCGAAATTCAACCCCTGTGGGGTTGTTTTAGGTGTTGATAGATAGAGATCTCAAATTTTGCATGGGGATTCTTTTAAAGACGTACCTAGGTGCTCACCAAGAAGGGATTTTGCGATATTACGCCCCTAAGGGGTTGGTTTTGGGGTTGACAGTTTGTATGAAACTTTTTTGCTACAAGCACTAGAAGTTTAAAATTTTGCATGCGGGTTCTTCTTAGGAAGTAAGTGCTACTTACGCCAGGGGTTGTTCGAAATTCGATCCCTAAGGGGTTGTTTTTGGTAATGGTAGTTTGTGTGAAACTTTCATTACTACAAGTGCTTAGAAGTCTCAAATTTTGCATAAGGTTTATTTTTAGGACTTAGATGCTTACTATGACGGGGTGATTCGAAATTCGAACCCTATGGGGTTGTTTTTGATGTTGATAGATACAGGTTTCAAATTTTGCATGTGGGTTCTTTTTAGGACGTACGTGCTACCTAAGACGGGGTTTCGCGAAATTCGCCCGTTAATATGTTATTTTTGGTGTTGATAGTTTTTATGAAACTTTCGTTACTACATGTACAGTCGACCCAGTGGAATTATGACCCACCATAAGGTTATTTTCCTACAAACATTCAAATATAATGAGGTCCACATTCGCGTAAACATACATTATCCGTGGTAACGACATTGATCTTTGTCAATTTGACGGATTCAAACGATTTATTGTCAAAATGGGTCATGATTCCACTTTGTCGATTGTACTAGGAATCTCTAATTTTGCATGGGGGTTGTTTTCACACTGCACTACCTAGACGGGTTTTTTTGAAATTCATCCCCTAAAGGGTTATTTAAGGTGTTGATAGATAGAGGTCTCAAATTTTGCAAGGGGATTCTTTGAATGACGTAGGTGCTTACTAGGACAGGATTTTGCGAAATTTCTCCCCTAAGGGGTTGTTTTTGAGAAGTTAGGTTATAAGTACTAGAAGTTACAAATATTGCGAAAGGGTTATTTTTAGGTCGTACGCGCTACCTAAGACGGGGTTTTGCGAAATTTGCCCCTAAGGGGTTGTTTTTGGTGTTGATAGTTTGTATTAAACTTTCGTTACTAGAAGTGTTAGAAGTCTCAAATCTGGCATGGTATTTTTTTTAGAACTTAGATACTACTATTTATGACGGGGTGATTCGAAATTCGAACCCTAAGGGGTTGTTTCTGGTATTGATAGTTTGTATGAAACTTTCGTTACTATAAGTGCTAGGAATTTCAAGTTTTGCATTTGTTTTTTTAGAACTTTGGTACTCACTTAGGTGGGGTTGTGCGAAATTCGACACCTAAGGGATTGTTTTGGAGTTGATAGATAGGTAGGAGTCTCCATAGGGATTTTTTTAATACGTAGAAACTGCCATTGGCGGGATTTTCTGAAATTCTATCCCTGAGGGGATGTTTTTGGAGTTGTTAGTTTGTGTGGAAGTGATAAGAGTGTCAAAATAAGATGCATATAGGTTTCTAGGGAGTAGATGCTCCCTAAAAACCTATATGCTAAGACGGAACTTTGTTCTTGATAGTAAGATTTTTAAAACGCTAATTTAAAATTTTGTTCTACCTCAACCGAGTTTTGGATAAATCAAGCCCTACAGGGTGTTTTAGGTGTTGGTAGTTTCTATGAAACTTCCTTAAGACAAACGCTGGGAGTCTCAAATTTTGCGCGGGAGCTATTTTTAGGATACAGAATATGCTCATTCAGACGGGGTTTTGAAATTGGTGAAATTAGACCCCAAAGGGGATGCTTCTGGGGTTAATAGTTCGTATGAATCTTCATAACTACAAGCAAGAACTAGGAGTTTTAAATGTTTCACAGGAGGGTTCTTTTGGCACATAGGTGCTTCTTAAGACAGGAATTTGACGGGAAATTCTCTTCCGAAGGGGTAGTTTATAGCTTTGGGCACGCCGCAATCGTAGCGGTAAGACCCTTCTTTGAGGAGTGGCTGGAGAGGCGTCGGATATCTTCCGTCTGACGCAGGTCCTCACCGGGCACGGATGTTTCGGGAGGTTCCTGTGTCGTATAGGGAAGGAAGAAACGCCTGGGTGTCACCACTGCGAGGATCGCCCGTAGGATACGGTGGAGCATAGGTGCAGGATTGCCCCGCTTGGGCAGATCACCGCCGTGTCCTCATGCTGCGGGGCGAGACGGAATGGGAAGCGGTCGCCTCCTTCTGCGAAGCAGCAAGCTTGCAAAGGAGGAGGCTGAACACGTGAGGGAGAGGACAGCGTCCACCTCATGAACCAAGCGCCGCGTGAGACGTCGCAAGACGATCTCCGGCCACTGTAGGCATGTGGACGGCGAGTAATGGGTGACTCGCCGTCTGATCATGGACCATGCCCGGGTCGACGGCGAGTTGTGTTCCACGCGCGCCTCAAAGAGCTGTCCTGTCAGCAATCGAACGGGGCCTCTCTAAGAGGGCCAGAGCCTGCCGAGATCGCGGGACTGTCTCACTCGGTAACCGTGACCCTGGTACATAAAGGGCTATTGAAGGAACACCGTGGATTTTAGTCAGTACAAGTCTGACAGTCCCCTCCTGTCTCGCCCTAGGCGGGAGGACTCATTTGTAATTTTGCCACGATAAAAAAAGTGGTCGTTTATACCTTCATAGTTTGTATGAAACTTCGGTACTACAAGTGCTACGAGTCTCTTATTTTCCCTGGGGTATGTCTTTAGGACGTAGATGCTTATTAAGATGGGATGTTGCGAAAGCCGACTGATAATGGGTTGTATGTTGGTCGATAGAATTTTAGTTGCATATTGATTTAGATTTAAAAAAATATTCCATAAACAGGGTGGCCGGAGAAGAAATGCACAGAAGCAAAGTTCGAAGTAAGCGCGGACGAAGTCGCGGGCGAAGTGCTAGTTCGTTAATATTTTGAACGTATTGAGTCAGTGGTCGAGAGTTTCGTGTGCCAAAGTTTAGGAATACGGGCATTGCGAAATTTATAAACGACAGCTAACATTGAAGGGTATGTACTTGAAAGCCAATTTTTAAGTTCTATGCAAAAGATTCTAAAGGTGCTCCCTCACTGGGAGCATTCGCGTGTACTGTAACATTAAAGATTCGACTTTGAGCATTATTAAAATACTACCTCTCTGACTGACGAGCATTCGCGTACATTTAGTATAGATTTGATACAAGGTGCGCATTGTGATGCTTGACTAGGGTTACCATATGACAGGCGTTTGCCGCATTTGACAGGCATTTTAAGGTATAGACAGGCGTGCGGCCGGCATTGGTCTGAGACAGGCATTTTTAAATTTCGCGCCCGCGGACGAATAACACATTAAAATTACAAACATGTATCTTGTGAATATATTAGAAAAGAAAGAAGTATTAAAAAAATAATCCTCTGAAAAATATCAGTAATAAAATTATCCTTCTTCATTATTATCTGTTGGCTTTTACTTAATACCTACAGCGTTTTGCATTAGACAGACAGGCATTTTTCTGAAAATTCAGGCATTTTCGGTACCACATAGACAGGCATCCCTCTATTTACAAATGGTAACCCTATGCTTGACTGTCTTCCGTCACTGATGAGATGCTCGAATCTGTAACGTTACATTACAGGTGAATGCTTGCGGTGAGGGAACACCTTAAGGTTAACATTAAAATTGTTACTAGCAAAAAAAATACACCTGGATTATTAATGTATCCATTCATAAACATAACTATAATGAATTTGTGTAAGTTGGGTACTTACTCGCCCAATAAGCAGAACTAAAAGCAATTTTCCTTACTAGAAGCCACAGTCCATTTTCATAAAACAACTTAACAAGGGCATTGACCGCATCGTGACTACTAAGGTACCTGTGCACTAATGACATCATGCTGGTGTCCCAATTTCGTCACTCAAGCATGGCCGTAACGCTCGCGCCGATTACATCAATTGGGATCTTAGCTTCAGTACGGATGGGAATAGCTCGGGGGCATTTTCGTCTTATATAGAATTACCATAATAATAATAAAGGTAAAGTTAGTTGATGATAGGCGATCTGGTGTTTGATATTCATTTTAAGTGTTATCTCATTTCTTTGAATCCAAATCAACTTGAGATAATATTATGTAGTTGACGGCATGGTTGGTGTACATACATGTCGATTTCAGCGTGAAGCAATTTTTTTTTGGGTTTTCAAACACAACAAACCTGTAATCGCTCAGCCACTGGGCTACTCGTAACATAATTGCGCTAATATTCGTATTGTCTGGATTTTTGTCCCTGCGAGTAATGTTTGTAAATGCACCCTGAAGCTAATTTAGGGTTAAAGCGTAAGGTTCCAATTATTTATTTATTTATATTTATTTAAACTTTATGCCCAAAAACATGTACAAAGGCGGACTCTACCTTAGGGTGATGCAGAGACAAAAACAAATTATGTAGCACGCGTCTAAAAAACTATAATAAAATTGTAGAAAAATGGTGTCTGTACGATGGAAACATATTAAAAAAAGTAGTGTATATGAAATTCCGAAATGCAATTTTTTTTTAAGTACTTAATTATTATTTCAAGTTACTTTTATTCCGAAACCAACTTAAATGAAGCTCAAAGTCCAACAGAATGCATTCATGATCCTTTGATCCACGCATCTGGGTCACAATACTAAACTTCATTGCCCCACACTGATGGGCAGTACCAATGCTATCAGCATTTGAATTCCTACGCCCAGTTAAATTTCCTTTGCCTCGTCGCATTTCCGAGCCCGAAAACAACGCTATTACGTCTGGGTTGCCATGTTCAAACTGTTAGAGACGATCTCCACTGAAGTGGGTCGTTACAGAGTAGTTACCACCTGATGCAACGTTCTATAGTTTGTAAAGAGTCCTTTATAGAAATGTATGTTCTATGAACTAGGATTGTTTTGAACTGTAACATTTTATGTGTATTATTTGGTACAAAGTTTGGTTTGAATGTTGCCAGCTATTGTCAACGAGGTTTTGGAATTGGTAGATAGGAATGAGTACCTACATTGTTTGGTATATTGTTATCTCAATATTCTAGGTGGTTTGTATGCTAGTTTTGTTTGCTGAAGGGGTTGTTGTTACATAACAGTATTGCGTCGATGCATGTAACATGAAGTGGGTAGACGCTTTGTTTTTGGGTGGAGCAGAATAAATAGACTGTCAACCTCTTGCCATCTAACCACAAAAAAGTTAAGCATTTGTTGAACACTTGTCTAAAAAAACTTTCAACGTCAAAATAACATTAATCACATTTCACGTCAATATACGGGTCGTTTTGCAGTTACACTTTTTTAGACAAGCGTTCAATAGATGTTTATTTCTTGTTGTAAAGCGGTTAATGACTCAAGGTTTAACCTGATATTAAAGTTGCACTTTGCGTATCAGGGCCATGGTATCTGCTGAAGTTAGAGAAATTATTGTGATCTGTGAGTCTTGTTTTTATAATTTTTAATTTGAAAAAAACTTTTATTTGAAATCTTATAAGCTGACTGTACTATCTGTCAACGCAAGTACAAGTCGCGATTTTAGAATCCGTTCATCAATGCTCCGGCTTGTGTTTTAGTACAAGCCGGAGCATTGAAGAACGGATCGCTAAATAGTAAAAAAGTAGTAGGTATTTATTCATCATAATATTATGTGCTGTTGAAGAATAATAAATTGGTATTCATTTAGTCACCTACACCACCCCTCATTGTTGTCTCAAGGATACTACACATTGCCAAATATACGAGTATTCCACAATGTATAATAAATACCACGCAAAGAGGTAAAAACCGGTAAATAACGACCCTAATCACAGGCAGTGGATGGAAATTCATCCCCAGATTAATGATGGATTAGCCAACTTACCTTCTACCCATATCAAACCCATAGTTTTGTTAAATCCGAGATATACGGACAAAAAGTAAAAGGAATTTGAAGCTTGGTTTACTGTGATTTATAACTATTAAACAGGTTTCTTATGCGCTATTTGTGCGGAGTTGTTGGTGGGCACTTTTTACGATCACAGCGCGCGATGTGAGAGAGATGTGAACTTATTGGGGATACACGCGAAGTGACGTACGTGTCATGTTTTTCTTATTAAATATGACACGTACGTCACTCGTGTGTTCACAGAATCTTTTTAAGTTCCTTCAGATTTAATTTAATTTTTAAAGAAAAACAAGCTGAAAATATTTGTCGAAATATCTAGAAGGCAAGATTTTACGATTTTTTACTAGATAATGTGGAATAAGCAAATCCTTGGATTCGCTGTTATCCCTTACACAACGTAATGCATCATCATCAGCCCATAATGTTCCCACTGATGGGACGCAGGCCTCCTCTCTTGTGAGAGAGAGCGGGCCATAATCTATCACGCGGGCCCGTGCGGATTTATGGATGTCACATGTCTTGGAATTTTTGGTTCTAGGACATGCTGGTTCCTCACGATGTTTTCCTTCATCGTTTTGAGAACAGTGGTGATGAAATAAATTACACAAAGTAATGCGCCTGGCGTGGTTCGAACCCACGACCACCACTGCTCCTTTAGGAGCACAAGGTATAGGACAGTTTAAATTCAGACAGACACGGAGCAGTAACCTAATATACAAATGAATTGCTCTGTGTTTGAATCGAACCTGCAATACTCTGGTCAGTCATTGCACCAACCGTACTACCAAACGTGACAATTTATAATCACAAACAAAATTAGTGAAAAGAAGCTTTTTGAAAGCTTTGTAACAAAACTATTAGGAGGTTGACATGTGAATTCTGTTTTTATAATATGCTGACTATGTGACACTACCATTAAAATTTGAACCGTCAGTATCTAAAAACTGCTGACAAACCTAATAAAATAGAATTCCATTTTTGAATACAAAAGAATTTAAAAAATATATTCGTTGCTCTTTATTTTGGTGGAAATGGAATTTGAAACCTACCGGACGAGGTCTGCTGACCGATGAAGCGACGGTGTAAACAAATATTTTATAAAAAATAAATTTTCTTTTACGCCTCGAAGTATAATTTACTTAATCCATTTTACATAAAAATATTTATATAAAATTTCTATTTACACTAGAAACCGCCAAAAAATTTTAAAGAATCATTTTTTCTTAGTTCATATTTTTACTTTCTAGGCACAAAATAAACTTGCTTACTAAAACATTTTATAAAGATAATGGACCTTTGGGAATTTAATTATTATGAGAAAGTTACTTTGGCTTTCTCTTGGTAGGCCTAATTATCAATTTTCATAACATTAAAAGCGCTCCCTAGATTCTTATTCAGAGCACCGAGCAAAATTTTTACGTTATTTTAAAAGATTTTATGAAAATTTCGTTAAAGGAGGTGTTAATTTTTTCCCTACATTTAAGGCCCAGCCGTGTACCTCAAGGACAAAAATTCGAAATTATAGGAAAAAAATCGTAGAGTTTGAAAAAAAAAAATGTTGTATTTATTTGGGAATTTGTACCATAAGAAATTGTCGATCCAAAATGTTAAAACTTGCAACCCAAGAATTGATTTTCAATCTAGCAATGTCATACGTCTCCGACATGATGCGTTTCGTTACTTCATTTATAAACATGTGAAAACCCAAAAATGTACTTTATAGAATTTATTTATGTATTTTAAATAAGTTATAATTACTAGTACACATATTTTGTGAATAATCATGGGAACAATAATTTAAAAAAATGCATTTATTTCACATTTCATATTATTTTTTGCGTTTGGTTATCTGCCGGCCAAAAGCCAGGGTTCCCGACCTAGTTCGATAGTTTTTTTCTATTGTTGTTGATATTCATTACTGTCAAAAAGCTGTCAAATAATGAAACATCGATGTCGTATTTTGACGTGATTTTGACAGATGAAACAGATTGACAGCCATAAACGCTGTCATAAATGTTTCTTTGAACGCAGTTCCGTTGCGAAGTAGTGTTTTTTCATATACTTTTATTTCTTTTTCTATCTAGTATTGAAGGATTTTAAATACTGCTAAAAATACTAATTATTGGAAGGGATTTTAATATTTATTTGTACCTCGGTACATGGTTGGGCCGAAAAAATAACACCTCCTTTAGGCCCAATTTGATTCATAAGTAATGTCAAGTTTATAATAATAAATTAAGAAACTGTGATTTAATTTAAAGTTTAAATTATCACATAAATAATTTTGGTACATGAGCTACTTCACAAAATTATAATTATTTTCTACCATTTAAATTTCGACATCTAAAAGCAAAATTCTGTTTCCAAATTGTTTATAAATTATAAAGTTCAATCAAATAAGTACCTACTTGCCTGTTTTTAATAATTATTTAAAGCAATCTAACTAATAAAGGCGAATGTTTAGAAAGACGACTATTACTCAATAACGTCAGAACAGCTGAATGGTTCCTGATAAAAATTGACGCAGAGATAGATTATAATCTAAAATAATACGGATACTCTTTATACCAGTATTAACTTTTCGTGGGACAATTTTCAAGTTAAATGCGAGTAAAACTGCAGGCAACAGCTACTTTAGAAAAAAATAATATCAATCCTTCTATTAAGCAGACGGTGCGTAGAAATCTAAAGAGTAGAAAGAACAGAAGACCAAAGCAAAGTCTGGGAAAATAAATCAATTATGTAACTAAAGATCTAGATCAGATTACTCTACAACTCTATGTAAGGCACTTTACATAAAGGGTGTTTGAAATTAAATATTCTAATGCCAAGTTCAATAATTAATTATCGCCGAGCGTATACTGAAATTAAATTAAAGTATACGTGTAAATCCTGGTTTTTGTTAACATCTGCGCACCAGACAAATCCTTTCAGTAATTTTTTGGTGAAAGTTCCGATGTCTATAGATCCTCATCAACTTAAAGAATTAATACAGTAAGAAAAAAAAAATTAAGATGTAAGTTGATATTTGTGAGAAAGGAAATAATGGATGTTATAATAAATGCTTTAAAATCTGTTTCGTTCGTACGCCATATTTGTTTTCCAAATAAGATAAGAAAATACAGGGTAGAGTGTGTACCTGTACAGGGCGCATGAGTTTATCCCAATCTGTATAAGCATGCATGTTACGGGGTCTATCAATTTCGACTCAGGACATAAATATGACAGTGCATCGTAAAGTATAATTTTCAAACGGCTACCAGAAATGCCAACGCAAAATAATACCCAGTATTCACGTGTTCTCTTCTTGTTTTCTTTTCTCGGAGACACGGGAAATATATTTCACGTTTTGTACTTAATGTGTAAATCAACTTTTAAAAGTCTCCGGAAATCGTGCCAAGGGGACCGAATCATTACAATAACCGTACGAAAAGAATTTAAAGTAACTTTATGACGTAACAAACACAGTTAAGCACATTGCATGATTACGTCATCACGTCGCGAAGTCTTATATCCACTGAAGTGCGAACCAAAGTATACGTACGATCTATAAATACGGGGTTGCCACTCAACTGTGAAAATCACATTTCAAACTCTAAGGTTTCATTCACATGAACGCCAATGAAACGATATTGCTGCGACAAAATGCGATCGAGCTAACGCTACGTATGAATGAGTCGCTGGAGCTTTTCGCGATGTGATTGCAATTTCGTGTCTGCGATGCAGACGACCGCTAGTTCGCGGTTGCGTTGTCGTTGTGACGTGGTTGCGATGCCATCAGTATCAACCACGTCGTTGACAATGACGACAATAAAAATATGTTTTCCGTGTGAATTAAAGTACCTACTTACTTATTTTCAACAGTGTCGCAACTAGCATTTTATGCACCCAGTGCGATCTTCATTAACTGTGTTTTCGTCTGGCCTATTGTGGTCTTGGTCTGGTGGGCTACCATATCGTCTTAAAGCGTAACTGGTTCGGCTTTGGAAAAGAGACAGAGCTATACAAGTCGTCTAGCGCCATCTCGTTCCCCGAGCGGATCATTTCCCTGCCCTGTGCCTTAACACCGTTGGAACATCCCTATTTTCGGCACTCATTTTGAATGCAAAATATGGGCCCGCAAACGCAACGACATGCGGTTGTCATGTAGTTGTTTTCGATGGTCTGAATAGAGCCTAAGGATTTAGCTTGAAGTTTAGCGGTTCCTGTGACATACGTTATGAACGTCGTAAGTACATGTGACGTCAGATATCTCGTGTCGAACTTTTGGTACCTACTTAAAACTCGATTTAATGAACGCTTGAATGTTTCATTTAGGTATTTACTCCAATTGCTTTTAACGGCGCTCCCTCACCGCGAACCTGTAATGTAATGTTGCAGATTCGAGCATTTCGTCGGTGAGGGAGAACAATCGAGCATCACAATGCGCACGTTGTATCAAATCTATACTAAAGGTACGCGAATGCTCGTCACCCAGGGAGGTAATGTAATGTTCAAAATCGAATCTATAATGTTTACACGCGAATGCTCTACTTTCTTAGACATTGTAACACAATAGTTTGAGTTTTGTTTGTCAATATTTAGATGTAGCAAGCAATTTGCAATTTAGATGAAGCATGCAAATAAAAAAAAAACATATTTTTAACACACACGTTTTTTAGAACACGATCAAAAACTTTAAATATATTCGTGACAAAATTTTACGACCCTATTCATAAAACAGTGCGACACTTTGAATAAAAATATGCCAGAATAACCCCCATAAGTTGAAAATAACCGTTATTCTCTCAAAGAGAACGACCGCAACTTTTATACTTTCCATTCGAAATACGAATATACGTTCGTTTTGAATTTTATATGACCGGAGCGTTGAGAGTATTGCCAGTAAATTCCAACTGAGGTGCGGCCAATAAATCGATCGAGAGTGCAAGCGAATACCGTCTCTGGTGAATCTACAAGACTGTGCACTTTCGTTCAAAATATTGGGAATAAAATAGGTCACTTAAAATGAGGAGTTTAGCAGTTTGTGCGAATGTGCAAATTGTTTTAGGCTTGGGATAATCACGTCACGGAAATGTCCCCCAAGGGGTATTAAAGCCCATATAAAGACCCCTTGCACGAATTCCTGATGTTAAATGTTCATACATTTGTGAAGATGGTGGAGATTTTATGACGTCATTTGGGATTAACGTGTAATAAAATACGTGTGAAATTCTGAAATGTAAATTGAGCGAATTTATTTTTAACGCCTTGAAATGTTCAAGGACGGTTACCGAAACGTTTTTGGAATCAGTAATTAATTGTAAGACTTAAAAAGTAAATATTCTTGAATAGGTATGTTGATGGAGCATTTAAAGGTAATTATAATTATTGTGTTAAACTTGTTGATATGAAACATGCAAACATTCATTGAATATTAATTTAGTTTTTGCAATAGGAAAATATTTTTGAACTTGGGGCCCTTTCTTCTAAAACAAATTTGAGTTTACTCCAACTCAAATTCTTCATGAACCTTGCTGACCTTTAGTTCTCTCAGATTTCGCCGTAAGGGCTTTACGTTTCCATTCTGACATAATCCCTTATTTGTTACTTAGGGCACGCACGGCATGAGAAAGGTTGATCTATTCCTGGCCAAGCAACAAGGATGATATTGTTCATTGCTTAGGGGTACAAGGTACAAGCTAGGTATGCGAACGGCGAGTAATGGGTGACTCGCCGTCCGATCATGGACCCATCCCTAAGCTGGGTCGATGGCGCGACATGTTCCACGCGCGACTCAAATGTCGGCAATCTGACGGGGAACCCTAAGAGGGCCAAAGCCTGCTGGGGTCGCGGGACTGTCTCACCAGGTAACCGTGGCCCTGGTACGTGAAGCGCTATTGAAGGATCACCGTGGATTTTAGACAGTACAAGTCTGACAGTCCCGCCCGTCGCACCCTGGGTGGGGAGGACTCATGTTTTAATTACACATTTCATCATTAGGACATTAGAAAAATTTCACCACGATAAGTAAAAAAAGGGTAGGTACATAAATGCCAGTAATATCGCACCCTATAATATTAATTTCAATGCGATTTTAGGTTTAGTCTGATTGAAATTTGAATTTGAAATTGTAATCGGAATAGAAATACCTTTATGTTCGGGGAAGGTATGGAAATACCAATATTAATGGGTTTGGTCTTCAATAGCCGGTTATTGGGGACGTTTCAAACCTCAGCTGTAGTTCTGATTTGTTAGATGTAAAGCTTAATTTGCACGAAGCTCGTTCTGAATTGCGGTTTGGGACTGTCGTCTTAGAGAATCGTGCAACCGCCCGAAGTAAATCTTGTATTATTTGTGAAAATTTAATATGCTAATTATCTGAAACTTATAAAGAACATCATCCTGTAAACAAAATTTGTTGTTATTAGGCGTCTTTGATAGATTTGTTCACGGCAAATGTTTAAATATTTTGCCGCTTGTCTAAATTAGGAATTTAAAAGGAACTACATTAAAAAAAACTGGATTTTTTTAGCAGGTGCCAAAAATAAATGAAAATTAATGTACATAATATGAAAAATAAAAATATAAAATATGAAAAATAGCAACGCCATCTAAAAGTGTATTGACAAAATTACATCACAAACTTTTTGATGCAAAAACTATTAACCAAAGAGTTTGCATTGTATCCAAAAAGTTAGCAATCCGAAAATACTGGTATGTTTCGATGAAAATAAAATTACAACGGCCATTTTCCACTAAAAAAGAAGTACAGAAAAGAAAACTTTAATGGCATCGATAAATTGTTTTAAAGGCATGTGGCCAGTGATTGTAATTTTTTTGGCACTAATTTATCCAAAGAGTTTGAATTAAAACTGTTTCGTTATTTACGTACAGTACCGACTGTATTTATTGGCGCAACGTTTTTGCCGTAGTTAGAATACAAGCCGTCATTATTTTTCTGAACATATAATTTAATTTTGTCAATTTGCACAAACAATGCAAAAAAAATTGAGACAGTGTTACCATTTATATGAGAAACAGTAATGGCATGTAAAAGTGTAGATATTGACATTTCATCACATACTTTGTGATGTATCTATTAACCAAAGAGTTTGCATTGTTTCCAAAAAGTTAGCTTGCGGAAAATACTGGCATGTTTCGATGAAAATAAAATGACAACAGCCATTTTCCATTAAAAAAGAAATAAGAAAAGAAAACTTTAATGGCATCGACAAATTATTTTGAAGGCATGTGGCCAGTGATTGTCATATTTGGTACTAATTTATCCAAAGAGGTTTAATTAAAACTGTTTCGTTATTTACGTACAGGACCGACTGTATTTATTGGCGCGACGTTTTTGCCGTAGTTAGAATACAAGCCGTTATTATTTTTCTGAACGTATATTCGTATAATTTAATTTTGTAAATTTCCACAAACAATGTTAAAAATTCGAGACAGTGTTACCATTGCTAATACTTAAAAATAAAACCATAGAATATCTCAAGAGTTGTAACCCTCTAGATTTGGGTCTATTACACATAATACGATGATGTTGATAGTGAAACAGGATACATTTCCTAACTGTCATAAGCAAACTCGATCAACAATAACATCATTAATGGCTCTGTGTAATTGCCGCACAAGTCAGTTAGCATCTTCCAAGACAATGGCTTTACCATTGTAAGTATCTCACTCTTCGAGTTCATTATCTAAGAAATTACAGTCAAGGCATTGTGTTTAAGTAAAATTTTAAGTATTTTTTTATATGTAAGTAACTTTGACTGTAGCAAGTGGGTAATCCTATGATGCTTTTCATTTTTTGAATTTCTGCCATGTTTTGTGAGTTCCTGCCCCAATGTGCAACGTTCAAAATTGTGGGAAGCAGGTATTAAAATTGGAAAAAAATTGCGGTGCTCCAACACAAACCCTTAAAATGCCAGCCAACCGTAAACTGACATGCGAGACATAAAGCTTGCCTAATAATGGAACTGAAAATGGAACTAGGGCGAGCTGTTCGCCTGCTTTGAAGCCTGAGAGGTCCTTAAAAGGGAAACTGGAACCAACAGTTTTGTCTGGTTTTCTCTTTTAGAGCGGGTTCACACTAGGTCGACAGTTTTATCAGACCGACAAACGTGTCGGATAAATATTGGCAATATCATCGTTCACATTAGGGCGACCCGACAAAACTAACGGAGCTGGCACTTTTACCCAGAGGCGGCCTTACCCATTGCGAGGCCCCGGGCGGCAAGACTTTGCGAGGCCCCTTGCCCTTCATGAAAAGTAAATGATGCGAAAGTAGGTTTGGTTGTCATGTTTTCCAACTTTATAACTTTTTCCGAAAAAGAATTTTGAAGGGGTTTAGGTCTAGGCCGCAATACGGTTAAACCGCTGTGGTTTTTAAAGGCGTGAATTTGTGGCCCTAGAAATCTAATACAAGCGGCCGGCCGGCCGCACCGTTGTTTTTTCCCGCGACTGATTTTAAATCCATGATTTGCCACAAAATGCCTGCGGGTAGAAGCCGCGGCAAAACTGTACTCAATAGAACTTAGTTGACGCGTACGCACTGGCGTTAACCGCGGGTGGTTTTTCGGACCCCTCTTACCGAAAGTTAGCCGGTGTCCCAGCAGTAGGAACATTATAGGCTGATGAAGATGAAGAGTTAATAAAAACCTCAGTAGACCTTATAGTCTCCGAGATAAAGCCTCCCAACATTTTATTCATTTTTTCGAAAAAAGTTATAAATTTCTAAGACATCCCGACTCTGATACTTTGCCTCTTGCACATTTGTTTTTGATTCGAGATACCGCCAGAGTTACTCAAGTGGTGTCTTAAATATTGCAAGAAATTTCAAAGCTCAATAAAACTATAAATTTTGAAAAGCTCAACTCTAAAACTACTGAGTCTACAGATAAATCGGTTTTCATATTGTAGCAAAAGGCATCCATGAAACCGTTCTGAGAAGTTATTATCAACAACTAGCCCTTTACGGTCATAAACGCAAAATTTTCAAAAAAGAAACGAAACTTATAAGGTTTTTTAATTTTTTTACAAAGTAGCGTTCGGTGTTTGAGGTCTCAAACTTTGATTATTCATTGGGGCCAGTGGCGTCGCTAGACGGGCTTAGCGGACCCTAGCTAGCATCGCACATGACGGGGCGCGGAGCGCTTAGAGATTAGAAAAAAAAATGGACAACGGCAATCTCAACTTTGTTACCACTCAGTAAAGCAGCATAATTTAACTTCTACTACTATTTCTAACTGAGAACTGATAAAGCCAAAGCTGATGGCATCGACGATCATATTTAGGTCTATCAATTCCGCTTCTCGCGCGAGGCCCCGTAGTTGCATGATAACTTGGTTACTTTTTATTTCTAACTGTGAACAGAAAGAGGCAAAGAGGCCTCGCAAAGCGATCTTATCATCAAAGTCATCAAAAAAAGGAGGCCTCGCACAAGGCGACCCACACGACGGGCTTAAAAAAAATCACAAATCTGCGCGATATTTTTCATCCTCCATCAAAGAAAAGGGCCTCGCAGATGCGCCTTGCCCTCTCCAAAATTCGGTCTCACTACGTCAGTGATTGGGCCAACATCATAAACAAGTCTGAACTACCGGATTTAACCTAAACTAGCCGTACGTTCAGGTGACAAAATTATTGTACTAAATAAAAGATTTACAAAATTAACCAACTCTGAGATGATAAATTAGAAAAATAAATGATTTGGTTTTTTCTAAAACTAAAATTTATTTTAATTTTGCCGTTATTTTATAGCCTTAATGAGTAGCCTAACTACTCATTAAGGCTGTAACATAATTAATTAATCAAAATCAAAAGTTTTTAATAAAATTTACTAGTTTTTTCTTTTGCTTGGTTTGTTGCGCGAGGCCCCCTGCAAGCGCGAGGCCCCGGGCGGTTGCCCGCTTTGCCCCCCCCTAAGGCCGCCACTGCTTTTACCGTACAGTCAGTGCTCAGTCACAATTCCTGTCGGATCGGACATAAATATAATGTAATATTGGCGTACTGGCAAGTATGACGCTGTTCACATTTGTCGGCGGGAAGCATCGGAGCCACCCGCCCGCCACCAATACATCTCTGAATCTTGTTCCACCTTCTTTCGCGATTAATTCATCAAAGGAATTAATAGACTAGACATTCTAAAGTAATCATAAAACTTTAACTCGTCAATTCTTAATTCGCTTCTTAAAGTTTGGAAAGTTCCAACTTCATTTCACTCGGCAGGAATTGGATGCACCCAATATTTCTCTCTTCTTTTTTCTGCCTTCTTAAAAAGAATAATAATAATATAGAGAATATCCCATTGCTATCGAAACATCGTCGTCGTCCATCGTATACGAAAGCCAACTCACGACTACTTTGTGACGACACGGGCAGTAAAACGATCGACGGGGTTGTGTTCACATTGGGTTGGATCGGCAGCGTCTAGTTGAACAGCAACACCCGACAGTCGGTCAACGATAAACTGTCGGACCGACCTAATATGAACCCGCTCTCATAAATACATGTTTTCCCCCACTAGTGCAGGCAAATGCGTTTTCTACGAGTCGAAAATGGGTGCAAGCTAAAAATTTCAACAGATACAAGAAAAAAGCATAGCATAGTAAATAGGTGCTCCATCAACTGTCAAACTGAATCCACAAAGTAAAATGAAGCACAAAAGAGTATTGAAAGAACAAAAACCGTCGATAAGCTTCGTATATTTCGGAAATGGATCACTTTTTCTGCTCATGAGGACGATGTTTTTATGGGGAACTGGAATTTAGGTACATTTCCTACATGATTTTTTGTCATAAGGATTATAAATTGTGCTTTTTAGGTTAGCAATAACGCAGTAGTGACAGTAGTTTTCTGTTACTTAATACTTTTGTGAGAAAAAGACTGATAAGTCTAATATAGCGTTAAGGACGCTGAAGCGGCTTGCTAGCGCATCAATAAAGACAGGTTATCCCAATGATATTATATAAATCTGGGTTATCCCGTTTAGATTCGCCGCTAGAGGCGTTAGTGCAGTGAAAGGTCCCGAAATGCCAAATGTCTCTGTATGAGGGTGGGCTTTTTTTGTATTTGTTTTGTAAATATTTTGCAAGAGCTCATATTTATAAAAGAAAATATATTTAATGCGAGTTTTTTTTTGTCGAAATAGGACTGCGTAACACTGCGGCATGCTCGTTATTTTTACGGTGCGGTGTTAAATATAAATATTTGCTCAGTTTATAGTTTACATTAGTAAGTTACATTAAAAGTTGCATTTAGTAAACTTGGTTTTCACGCCTCTATGAAAAACTTTGTCAGCTTTACATCAGGACTCCTACTCAACAATGGCACCAACGGGTGAGCCAAAAAACGGTAGCTTTCATTAACTTATAGCAAACCAAATTTTGTTTACAGGCAAAAACCATGTTTCAAAAACCGAGAACCCATAGTAAGATTCCGATTCTCGTTCAATAATAGCCAGTTAAGTAATAAACTTAGTCGGTTGCCTCTTTGAACATCGCGCTTGTTAACTTTAGGTAAAGATGGCCGTGTTTAACAAGTCGTTTGTTATAATTACAATTATTATCTGACGCATAATTGCATTGAACTAAATAATTTTAAGATCGACATTCTCGATTAACTTTTTTTTTTGTATTTGAAGCAATTAAAATTGTATTGTTTGAGATAAAACTGTTTAAAAAACGGAGTAAAATTCTCACAGTTATTAAGAACATCGATATTGCAACCTGAATTAGAAAAGAAATGAAAAAGGAAAACGCGTTACTTTATGATTTGAGCGAGCGTTTATTGATTGCACATTATCCCAAAAAAAGTTCAAGTTATGGAGGTTGTATAACATTGGTCAGTATAACACTGGCCTTATTTGTTGTAAATAAATTGACAACAGCCATTAGCAATCTTTATTAGAAAAAGAAAAACAAAAAAAGAAAATCGTAATGGCATCCTCAAAATATTTTGACGAAATACGGCCAGTAAGTAACTCGTTGTAGTCATATAGAAATTAAAGAGGTTGCATAACAATAAATCGGTTACTGAAAACTGCTGGCCTAATTTGGTAAAACAAAATGACAGCAGCCATTTGCTTATTTCGTTAGAAAAAGAAAACAGAAAAAAAGAAAATTTTAATGGCATCTTAAAATATTTTGTCGAAATGTGGCCAGTAACTGTCATTGTAATGCAATTTAAAATAAGAGGTTGCATTAAAAAAAAAAAAAAAAAAGGTTGCACTCCAGGAGTGCCGGTAGAAGTGAAAACTTTTTTGTTACTATGTTTTATTTTTAATTTGAATGACGTCTTACTCATTTTCGATCAGGGTCACGTGACCCTGACGCGAGTTTTAAATTTTTTACCCATTACAGAAAAAGTGTACAACGCCGCTAAAGAAGTTTTCACTTCAAAAAGGTTGCACTCCAGGAGTGCCGGTAGAAGTGAAAACTTTTTTGTTACTATGTTTTATTTTTAATTTGAATGACGTCTTACTCATTTTCGATCAGGGTCACGTGACCCTGACGCGAGTTTTGGTCACGTGACCCTGACGCGAGTTTTAAATTTTTTACCCATTACAGAAAAAGTGTACAACGCCGCTAAAGAAGTTTTCACTTCAAAAACTGGTGAGTAATCTAAGCTATTTTTACTCTGTAGCATTGAAGGGTGTGAGCATTACCATAATTAAAAAAAATTGAGAGGAAGGAATTGAACAAAAGGAAAATCTAATAATTTTATGGGTCCCGTGCGCTGCACTAGAGGTCATTACACCGTTTAGATTTTTCCAATTTTATTAAGGACCTGCCTAAGTTAGAAAAATCTGAGCGTGTGGCGTACTTTTGTTTAGGGCATGAGAAGATTGGAACATCAACTTAACAATAATGTAAGGCAAGATTAACATTTTACGGTGAGCCGTCAGCAATGTTGATTATGACATAAAGTCTTTAGACCTACGAGTAACAGTGGTCTTATCAACAGTGTATAGTAGAGATGCGCAAAATGTGTCAGTAAAAAGAAAATTAATGAAGTATATCTTTTCACTTGATGAAGTAGTTCATTCATTCATTCAGTACTTCATTTAGTCCAACAAATCAGAACGAGTTCTTGAATGAGATGATTCACTGAACTAGTTCATTGGACTAGTTCACTGGACTAGTTCACTGAATTAGTTCACTGGACTAGTTCATTGGACTAGTTCACTGAACTAGTGATTTAGAGAAATGATGCATTTCACTAAATCACTAGTTCAGTTTTATACGAATATCGATATTCCTTCATACTTTAATACGAATATAGTCTTTACGGGAAACGGAGCTACAGTTTCCCGTAAAGACTGTATTCCTATTACAATAAAGTTCATACATATGAGGGTGAATAGAGTAACTAAGCGAAAACAAACACTGAAATAAAGACACATTTGAATGGCCAGTGAATGAAAGAAAAGTTCATTTTGGGAAATGAACTAGTTCATTTACTTCAATCGTTCGCGAACTACCTATGTCTAGTGTATAGAACTTGATATTTTAGTTTATGTACAGACGCCAGCAGGTCAACCTACCCGAATCTGTCAGATTTTATCATTCAAACCTTAACCTTCTACTCTTGTGATAAGGTTGAAATTTTATTAAAGAAATCTGAGAGATTGTGGTAGCTTGATGTGCTGGCGTCTGTACAATTTACTGCTGACCACTATTGTTAGTTACTTGCTAGTCTAACTGGTTCATTGAACTGTATAGAATATACTATTCGAAATAGGTATCACAGGAAACATGAACTGTACGTGAAGGTGTAATTTCGATCTCGATAGCTCGCAGCAGTGCACTACAAAACCACTATGGTGCTGAGCAGCAGTGCGTATCGTCACACTGATTCCGAGCAAAATAACAGGCGTAGCGACACTACCATGCAGTAGGTACTGCCACTCCATTGCTGCCCAATGCTTCGCAGTATACAGCATCGGAATGAAAACTCGTTATACATCTATAGAGAAAGGTATCATTTACTGCTCTGGTTGTACTTCTGAAGCAACACTGCTGGGTGCAGCGGAGCTTAGAATCATTATCTAGATAAGGGTAATTGTGACGGCGCTTGAAGCGAAAAAAAATGAAAAAGTTGTCCAATGGGTCACCATAACATAGGTAACATAACAGGAGCGGGTATCGCTTTTTTTTTAATTGTGGTAAAATCATCAATGTGTCCTTCCACCCCGGGCAGAGCGGGAGGGACTGTCAGACTTGTACTGACTAAAATCCTCGGTGTCCTTCAATAGCCCTTTACGTTCCGGGGTCACGGGAATGAGATAAGTCCCATGACCAAGCGGGTATCGCTTGGCACAAATCTCGGTGCAAGTCGCATACAAAGTGGTTGTCGAAAAAT